>PVIW01013338.1:0-27814 GCA_004026585.1 Noctilio leporinus
TATGGGACAATAATGAGCAAAACTAACAACAAGCAAAACAGAACCAAGTGTATGAATACAAGGAATAGGCCTGCAGTGGTCAGGAGGAAAGGGGGAGGGGGGAGGGGGGAGGCAGAGGCAAAGAAGGGGAGCAGCTTAGACAAGAACCTAGTATAAAGGAACCATGGACATGGACAACAGGTGGGATTGACTTTGGGGGAAAAGGGTGGGTGGGGAGGGGGACAGAGGGGAGAAAAAAAGGGATGGATGTAATACGACAACAATAAAATTAAAAGAAAAAAAAAAAAAAAGACTTAACATTGTTTTGTGCTGAAGTAGTCATATTTCCAAGGGATGAAACTGCCCCACACAATAATGAAGGTAATCATTCAAAGACCTGGAATGAGACCATCTGGGGATAAGATACTTGTAGTGCCATCCCAGTATATGTATACATTGGAGGTCTTGCAAAGCAAGTCTGCCATGTCACATTCAGAGGTAGATGAAGGGAAGCAAGGTCAGTGGAAAGCTATGCTAGGTATAGCTTTTAAAACAAAGTAATAAAGGCTTTCTAATTTTCTTATGGCATACTTTTATAGCTACCTTGTGGCCTTCATCTGGCACCTGTATCTTTGATGATTTTCTTGATCGATTCTGGATTTTTAAAAAATAAATAATATGAAAAGTACCTTGAAAAAAATAATAAAGGAAAAACTAGTCATGGTCAGAGAGAAGAGTTCTTAAAATACAAATATTAAGGTTGGGAGAGTTCAAAGATGACAAGATCCAGTGTTTGTCTGGGACATGGATGACCAAAGAAAAGGTGGTGAGGACTTGACAAAATTGAGAGGCGGTCAGGATTTGGAATGAGTTGGGCATGTGGCTTTTAAAATCTCCCAGGCAGAAATTATAAATAGAGAAATTGTGAGCTAAATGCAAAGATTTCAACAAATGTGAGAATTGGGATCTTGACAGATGTGATTGTGAAAGTAATATAGTAGAATGGAATGAACTTCAAAAAAGCACAGTTTTATTAAAAAGGCATAAGGGAATGGTTGTCTGGAGATACCAACATGAACAATTCATGAAAGAAAAAGCAGTTTTGTAACCAGCTTTTGAAAAAAAGTATGGTTTTCATGATTTTCTCATAATTTGTCATTAAAATACATTCTTTTGCTTTTCACATAATTAAAGGTGGAATGTCAATTTTGGCTTAGGGCCTAAAATGCCCTTTCAATTCTTGCTTGTCTTTGGAAATTTCACTATTATTTAGAGAGTTTTGTTTTGTATATAAACATAAACATATATTTTTCTGTAGGTAGAAATATCATTACATCAAATACTTGATAGTATACCTATAGAATATAAGTATTCAAAGATTACAAAAATATGTTAAAGCAAAATATGTTTACTAAAATATTTAAACCATACAATAGAAAAGCATGATGAATTAAATATGTTTTAAAATAGTTGCATGAAACTTTATCCAGGTTCATGCATTAGAAATGTTGTTTAATCACCCATAAGAAATTACCTGCTTCTCTGTTCATGAAGCATGACATTTCAATTGCACAGCCAATAAAAGAATTACATGAAGAGATTGAACTGGTTTACTGTATGGAAAATATCAAGACCAAGGTTACCATGGTGAACCATCTTTCTGCATGCCCAAGGTCAAGTGAGAGTGACCATCAATAGGGAATCTTTACTTGTAACCTAGTATGGAATTACTCTGTTAGTTGATTTCCTTTTTAAATCATAAAAATGACTTAACTGGATCTGTTACCATTATTTACAAATTCAAATTTATAATTTTCAAACCAACATTGTTGTTAAAAAATTATTAGAAGAGCATTGGTGTTTTTCAGAACCTCATAAATTGCAGCTGTACATGATAATTATTTCTTGCAAATGTGAATAGATTAGGAAATGTTTACACATTTTAAATGTAATTTGAAAGAAATTCCAGTTGTATTGTAGTTTTTAATGTTTAACTAGGATTGTCTTTATTGTAAATCCTATCTTTATTTTATTGGAAGGAGAGAAAGAGTATAGTGTATATATCTTATAAAATAATGTGATATATAAGTAATACCTTAAAAATATACAAAATTATGGAGAGTTCACATATTGCTTTTCTGCAGATATGTTTTGTTGATGCATACAAAATGACTGTACTAATAAATGTCTTTTGAATTACACATGGTGTAAGAAAATGAAAGCTGTTGAGTTATGAATCTTGAAGTTAAAGAGGAAATCATCAAATATTTAAGATGAAAATGCAGTAACACATGCTTGCTGTCATTTGTAAGTTTGGTGAATGTTATGACAAGGTTTTTAAAGCATTCATAGTTGGAGTATTTTTATGAAAATATCATTAATTTTAACAGACATTCATATCTGGCAACCTGCATTTTAAATGTAATTTCTGGCTGCATGAGAAAATTGGTAAGGCCATGAAAGAAAGGGTGAAATATATAGCAATCAAATTTAAATTATACATTATAAGGCATAGATATCTGTATGTTGTCATGTTATGCATTAAATTTGATGCATAAATCATACTGTTATAATTATGATGTCACCAAAAAGCACAAAATGTGACAAACAAGAATAGGCATGTATATATTATTATATTCAGTAATTCAATGAACATTTGTTTTAGTAAATTAACTTTCTGTTAATAAAAATTATGCTCATTTATTATACTACTTCCTTATGATAATTAAGCCTTTTCACTCTAGAATATCATTACAAAATGTGAATAATGCACTTGTTTAGTACCTATATTAATATTTCACCATCAGATTTGTTCTGAAGATAAAAGCATTATTGATTTCTGTAATAATTTTAATAATATTACTACATTGCAGTCCTGAAGCTGCTAATCACATTTTTGTGGAGAACTCTATATACTTCGAGCAGTGTCTAAACTTCCTGAAAGTAAACAATCTTAGCTTTTGTAGAAAATATATTATTGGAAGTAAACAAAAAGTACTGAGAAGAACTTCATGAAAAAGCTGAGCTCCTATCAATACCACATCCTTATATCAATGAAAACAACACTGAAAGCTCATCTAATCAACTTTTGAGTTCTGTACATAACTTTCTTAAAACCAGTAGAATCACATTGAGGAGAAAATATTTTTTAAAATCTCTGAATTGGCTGATGTCAAACCATAAAAATGTTATGAAATATCACTTTAAGTGATAAATTGTAATATTGCAAAAAGTCACTGCCTATATTCCTTTTGACAAAATTTGAGCAGTATTCTCTAATGGGAGATATATTTATCTTCACTTTTGTTACATTGGCATTTAAAAAATATATTCATTATTTTCAGAAAGAAGGGCAGGGAGGGAGGAAGAAAAGGAGAGAAAAGTCAATGTATGGTTGCCTTTCACCTGCCTCCAGGTAAGGACCTGGCTGGAGATCTGACTTGCAAAATGATTATGTGCCCTGACTGGGGAATCAAACTAGTGACCTTTTGGTTAGTAGACCAGCACCAATCCACTGAGCCACACCAGCCAGGGCTCCATTGTCATATTTTAACAGATTATTCAGGTCATATTATTATATGCTAGAACTTTAACATCTGAAGCATAATAGAGTTATTGATGGAACCCTGTATTTACTTAAAATAGTGAGCATGTGATTGTCTACTATTATGCTGTACACCTGAACTAATAGAGAAAAATATGAATGTGAACTGTAATTGAAAAATAAACCTTTTAAAAAAGTGATCATATCTTTTAGATGTCTAAAATTTTGCATTATTGTTTTGGATGCATTGATCATAATTTTTAAAGCCTATTTCAAACAAACTAAAATTTTTCCTTGAAATAAGGCCAATGAAAAGAAGAAAGATCCTCTTTAAAGTTTAGGAAGCAAACTTCAGCATCAAAATAAAGAGCTTTTTTTTAAAAAAATATTTTATTTACTATTTTTAGAGATAGGGGAAGGGAGAGAGGCAGAGAGGGAGATAGACATCAATGTGTGGTTGTCTTTCACCTGCCTCCAGCTACAGACCTGGCTGGAGACCTGGCTTGCAACCTGAAGAAAGAGTTTTTAAGGTATACTAATTAGATATATTATAAAAGTTTCATTGCTGTAATATTGTTAGGCAGATCCATGTGAAGTTTCCAATATTTATTCATTTTTGACTCATAAGAACTATAGTTTCAAATGGTTCGGCAAAGATACTATGTATTAAATATAGAAGCTATACAGATAGGATCTAAGATGGTGGAGGAGCAAGTGGAGCTACAACAATCTCCCAGGACCAATCTAGAGTTACAGCTTCATTGGGGAGAAATCATCTGGAATAACCAACAGAACACCTGCTGGAAAGAAGCTGTATGACCACAGACAGAACAGAAGAGCCCACTTTATCACGTGAGACTGGTAGGAAGTACAGAGATGCAAGGGGGCTAGCTTGTCTTTCACAGATAGCAGCTGAAGGGCTACAGAAACATCTCAGCAGCGAGAGGTTCCACCTGGAGGGTTCCCCCAGGTTCCACCTGAGGATCAAAACCTGCTGCTGGGCTCCCAAGCATAGGGTAACATAGCTGACAGTAAAACAACAGCCAGCTGTGAAAAGCAAAAAGCTGTGGGGTTTTGCCACCTTCAGAGATGGCTAGAGGTACAGAGTTCTTAAGGGGAACACACATGAAAATACACTGGCACCCACTCACCCTGGTCTTCAGCAGAAGGGAGCAGAGTGGACTAGACATGCTTAAGGAGAGTTTGTGGTAGTGGCTTTGAGGACAGAAATGAGAGAACAGTTGACAGGATTCCAATGCTAACTCATCCCCCATACCACAAGAATACCATTCTTCTAAAAGAGATGTCAGCCTGAGGGGAATTAATAGCCCCCCTCCCCCCAGGAATTAATCTGCCCTGCCTCAGGGTGCTTAAGTCTGATGGCTGATTGATTATATTAACAACTGAAGGAGACAGAGACTGTTAATCTCTGGTAGTCTCACAAGGCTGCCTAGGACTAGAGAGGGACATGATCTGATGCCACCAGGAGTGTATCCAGGAAGTAGAGAAGTGCACCTATAGAACACTATACAACATGTGGTGGGTGGAGTGATTCTCAGTAAGCTAACTGGAGGGAAGAACTCATCAAAGAGCAACACAACAATAAAAATGCAAGTACAACCAGACAGCCCAAATAAAAGGCATAAAGGACATCCCAAGAGTAGCAAGTTCAACAGATTAGGGAGGCTGCACCACTGAATCATACAGGTTTCCTACCACAGAAGGTTGCTAGGAAGACAGGAAGTCAAAGCAGATCAATTTAAGAGGCAGAAACAAATAAGAAGAGTCACCTAAAATGGGGAGACAAAGAAACAATCTCTTATCAAAAGGAAAGGAGGAATCCCCAGAAAAAGTGCTATACAATATAGAGGCAAGCAAACTATCATACATGGAATTCACAATAATGATGATAGAGAAGCACAGCAAGCTCAAAGAAAACTACAAACAACTCCAAGGGGAATACAAAGAATTTTAGGGAAAATACAAGGAACTTACTGAGATCTACACCAACATTAAAAGAACATAGAAACCATCAATAAAGGATAAGAATAAATGAAGAATACAATTTCTGAATTAAAAACACAGTAGAAGAAATCAAAAGCAGGCTAGCTAAAGGAGAGGATTGAATTAGCAAGCTGAAGGACAACATAGAAAAAATTTTCAGACAGTGTAACAAAATGAAAAAAGCCTGAAAGGGAATGGAGAGGTGTTAAGAGAGCTGCAGGACAACATGAAACAATATTCTGGTATCTGGGGATACCGGAAGGAGAAGAAGAGGGGCAAGGGATAGAAAACCTGTTTGAATAAGTTATAACAGAAAACTTTCCTAACATGAGGAGAGAAAAAGTCATGCATGTTCAGGAAGCACAGAGGGTTCTAATTAAGGTGAATCTAAAGAGGCCCATTCCAAGACACATCATAAGTAAAATGTCAAAATTCAAGAGAAAGAGAGCATTCTAAAAGCAGCAAGATAAAAACAGCTAATAACATACAAGGGAGCCCTGATAAGGTTATCAGCTGATTTCTCAACAGAAACACTACAAGCCAGAAGGAATGGCAAAAAATATTTCAAGCAATAAAAAAACAAAGGCCTACAACAAAGACTACTCTACTCAGCAAGGATCTCATTCAAAATGGAAGTTGAAATAGTTTCCCAAATAAAAGAAGGCTAAAAGACTACATCTCCATCAAACCAGCATTGTGAGAGATGATAAAGCATTTTTTAAAAGAAGATGAAGAATAGGATGGGGGAGGGAGAAAGAGAGAAAGGAACACAGAAACAAAGGGAAAAATGACAATGAATAAGAACCTATTCAACAATGACATTAAATATTAATGAATTAAATACACCAATGAAAAGACATAGGGTAGCTGAGTAGATAAGAAAACATGATCCATATATATGCTATCTATATGACACCTACCTCAGAATGAAAGTTCTACACATACTGAAAGTGAAGGAAAGTAAATAATATATTTCAAGCAAAGAGACATGAAGAAAACAGCTCAAGTAGCAATACCTATATCAGATAAAATAGATTTTGCAACAAAGTCTATAAAAAGAAATAAAGGACATTTCATAATACTTAAGGGAACAATCCATCAAGAATATATAACCCTTGTAAACATATATGCACCTAACAAAGGAGAACCTAAATATATAAGGAAAATCTTGAAAGACTTCAAAGAGGGTATCACCAGCAACACACTCACAGTAGAGGAGTTTAATACCTCATTATCAATGATGGACTGATCTTCCAAGCAAAGAAACACCAAGAATATTGTGGCATTGGACAACACTCTAGATGAAATGGACTCAATTGATATATACAAAACTTTTCACCCTAAGGAAGAAAAATACACATTGTTTTCAAACTGCACATGGAACACTCTAAAAGATAGACAATATGATAGAACCCAAAACAAGGCCCCATAAATTCAAAAATATTGCAATTATATCAAGCCTCCCCTCAGATCACAAAGACTTGAAACAGGAAGCCAATCTCAAGGAAAAACCTCAAAAACAATCAAATTCATGGAGACTGAATAATATGCTACTAAATAATGAATGGGTTAACAATGAGATCAAGGAAGAAATCAAAAAAGTTTCTGGAAACAAGTGAAAGTAAACACACGATAGCACAAAACCTATGGAACACAGTGAAGGCAGTCTTGAGAGGGAAAGTCATAGCAATACAGGCCTACCTAAAAAAGGATGGAAGAATCTCAAATAAACAACCTAATCCTACAGCTACAAGAACTAGAAGAGCAACAAACAAAGCCCAGAGCAAGTAGAAGGAAATAAATAATCAAGATTATAGCACAATTAAATAATATTGAGACCAAAAGAACAATCCAAGGGATCAGTAAATCTAGGAGCTGGTTCTTTGAAAAGATAAAGTAAATAGACAAGCCTTTAATCAAACTCATCAAAAACAGAGAGAGAGAAAGAGAGAGAGAGAGAGAGGACTCTATTAAACAACATCAGAAATGAAAGAGAAAAATCATTATTGATACAACAGAAATGCAAAGGAGTATAACAAATAGCTAAAAACAATTATAGGACAAAAAACTTACACAACCTGGATGAAATGAACAAGCTTTTGGAAACATATAATCTTCCAAAGCTGAATCAAGAAGAAACAGTCTTATTGGAGTGATAACAACTAGTGAAATTGAAGCAGTAATCAAAAACCTCCTGGCACACAAAACCCCCTGACTGGATGGCTACCAAGGTGAAATTATCAAACATTTAGGGAAGAACTAATTCCTACCCTTCTCAAACTATTCCAAAGAATCCAAGAAGAGGAAAGACTCCCAAACTCTCTATGAGGCCAGTATTATTCTAGTCCCAAAACCAGGTCAAGGCACAGCAAAGAAAGAAAACTCCAGTCTAATATTGCTGATGAACATAGATGCTAAAATCCTCAACAAAATATTGGCAAACTGTTTCCAGCAATACATTTAAAAGCTTATACACAATGATCAAGTGGGATTCATACCAGGGATGCAAGGATGGTACAATACTCACAAAGCAATAAATATAATATTCCACATAACAAATGGAAGACAAAAATCATATGATAATATTAATAGATGCTGGAAAAGCATTTGATAAAGTACAGCATCCATTTATGATAAAGAATGCTGAAGAAAGTGGGAAATTAAGGAAGTATGCCTCAACATTATAAGGGCCACATATGAGAAACCTACAGCCAATATCATACTCAATGGGCAAAAAACAAAAACCTTTCCTCCTAAGGTCAGGAAGAAGACAAGGGTGTCCACATTCTCCATTTCTATTCAACATAGTCTTGGAAGTTCTAGCCATATCTATCAGATAAGAAAAAGGAACCAAAGGTATCCAAAGGAAGAAATAAAGTGTCATTATTTGTAGATGACATGATAGTGCATAGAAAACCCTATAGACTCCACCATAAAGCAACTTGACCTAATAAATTAATTTGGCAAAATAGCTGGATACAAAGTGAATATCCAGAAATCAAAGGCATTTTTATACACCAACAATGAAGCATCAGAAATAGAAGCTAGGGGAAAAAACCCATTTACTATAGCAACAAGCAAAATAAAGTACCTACAAATAAACTTAACCAAGGAGGTAAAAGACCTGTACTTGGAAAACTACAGAACACTGAAGAAAGGAATTAAGGAAAATAAAAGTAAATGGAAGCATATTCCATGTAGATGGATGGGAAGAATTAACTTCATTAAAATGTCTATACTACCCACAGCAATCTATAGATTCAATGCAATCCCAATTAAAATACCAATGGCATACTTCACAGAAATAGAAAAAATACTTCAAAAATTTATATGGATCTAAAAATGCCCACAAATAGCCACAGCAATTTTAAGAAAGAAGGACAAGGTAGGAAGATTCATAATACAAGATATCAAACTACATTACAAATCCACCATAATCAAAACAGTCTGGTACTGTCATAAGAATAGACATATAGATCAGTGGAACAGAATAGAGAGCCCAGAAATAAACCCATATCTCTATAACCAATTAATATTCAACACAGGGGGAAGGAACATAAAATGGAGTACAAACATCTTCAACAAGTGATGTTGGGAGAACTGGACAGGGACACGCAAAAAAAAGGAAACTAGCTCACCAACTTACACAATACACCAGAATAAACTCAAGATGGATACAAGATTTAAATACAAGCAGTGCCACCGTAAAAATCCTAGAGGAAAACATGGACAATAAAATTTCAGATCTCCTGGCAGCAATATTTTCACTGATGTTTCTCCAGGTTAAGGGAACAAACCAACAAATGGAACTACATCAAACTAAAAGGCTTCTACTCAGCTAAAGGAGATATCAGCAAAATGAAAAGGGAACTCTCAGGGCCCACCTGGGAAAACGTTGAAACTTGGTATCTCATGTGTGGCTCCTTCCATAGGTGACTTTGTATCACTGAGGGTACTTTGGTAAAAGGTGGTGGCAACGCTACTTGCTGCCCACTCCCCATGCAGCCCTTCGCACTTATGGAGAGCACAGGAGATGCACCCAGCTGTGGGGCAGCCTTTGTTCCCAGGGATGCAGTGATCAGGCTCTATCCAGTCCCCGAGTGGGTGGCAGCCAGCCTTTAGGTTTTGTTTCTATTTTAATTTCTCCTAGATCTTTAAGTCTAAAGACCCTTTGTCAGGAAACCAAGGACAATGATCTTTCATAACTTTTAAAAGTACAACTAAAGTTTTTACCTTTACTTCACACCCGAGGATTTGAGCAGTTGTTGAACTACCTGGACAAATATTTTCTGTTCCTTAAAAAGTCTGTTTCCCATGTTTTTCTTGGTGCCAAAAAAGTGGCAGAAAGACTTGTTTCAGTTTACTGTTTCTTTCCTCCAAATTCATGTTTACTATAGCTTTCTAGGGAGTGCTATAGTGGGCTCAAATGTGCTGCTTGTGGAAAGCAGCTTCCAAGGGAGTTACCCCTTGGCCATCCAATCTAACCCCTCTTATGTGTCTCAGGTGCTACCCTGAACACACACAAGTCCTGGGTGGGTGGGCTTCAGGAACTTAGGAAGACTATCTTTATGTACTCCTGCCTGGAAGAGCCAGAAAGCAATTACCTGTGAGGTGGGAGACCTTATGAGGCCCCTACACATCTCAAGGATTGACCCCAGACATCTTCGCAAGACCCTGACCAATGGGGTGCTCAGTCAATCTTCTGAGTTAAAGGGAGGAAGTACCTCCTGTCTTTGGTGTTTTAACGAATTTCCTCAATACTCATAAAGCCATATACATCTGAGATGGAGCAGAGGAATACTGAGGAAATAAACAAACTGAGATGGCTGGGAAAAAAACAGCTGAAGACCTTCCCTTTCCTGTGAGCACATCCAGTGGAATTTACCTCAAGGGTACCACTGTTCCTATCTCCCCCAATGTGAAAGTGTTCTCTGCAGCTTGGCTCATGACCTTCTGGCATGGGTGAAGTCTGAAGGGGTGTCCTTCAGACCCCATATTCAATGCCAGGAATGTGGGGGAATCCTGTCCACAGAGAATCCCAGTGCTGTGGATGAAATAAAACCATCCTAAATAGCTCTTGCATAAGGGGAAGAAGATCTGGCCAGTGGTTCAAGGCCAAAGGCCCAGTTCTTTTTCCCTCAGATCTTTTATTGAAAGGGCTAAACTTGAAGATATGTAGCTTGTTGATCAATGCTAAATAATACTAATTACAGTAAAATGGAAAAAACAACTGAAGGGGCAGGAAGATTGCACTCAGGTCAGGATGTGCATTCAAAGGTAAAAAAAAAACATCTGCAGTTGATACAGCAAAAAATCAAGTGAGGTGAGAGAAGAGGCTGGGCTTCATAGTAACTAAAGTATTTTCCCAAGACCTAGTCCCCTTCTCCCAAGGCTCACTGGTTATAACATGGAAATATGTGTGTACCCAGCATTCCCAATCTTCCAGTCAGGAGTTATAGATTTAGCCTGGCCAGTACAGAACTCCAAGTTTCAGTGTTTTTCCAGGTGGGACCCAATAGGTAACCAACAATATAGTAAAACATTTGCCAATGATACCTCAGATAGGGTTTAATCTCTAAAATATATAAAGGACTTATACAACTCAACACCAGGAAGACACATAACCCAATTAAAAAATGGGCAAAGGGCCTGAAGAGATACTTCTCCAAGAGGACATACAGAAGGCCTGTAGTTATATGAAACAAGGCTCAACATTATTAGCCATCAGAAAGATACAAATTAAAAATACACCTGTCATAATGGCAATCATTAACAAATCAACAAATAACAAGTGCTGGTGAGAATATAAAGAAAAGGGGATCCTTTTTCTGGGTGGGAATGCAGACTGGTGCAGCCACTATGGAAAAAAGTATGAAATTTCTTGGAGAAATGAAAAATTGAACTGCTTTTTATCCAGTGATTTCACTGCTAGGATCATACCTAAGGAATCTTGAAACACCAAATCACAAACACCTATTCACCCCTATGTTCATAGCAGCACTGTTTACAATAACCAAATGCTGGAAACAGCCTAAGTACCCATCAGTGGATAAATGAATCAAAAAAACAAATAAACAAACAAAAACAAAAAACAAAACAAAACAAAATAAAAAAACTGCAGTACATTAAAACAATGGAATACTACACAGCTGATAAAGGAAGAAAGAAAGAAGGAACTTCCACTTTTTGCGATAGCATGGATGGAAATGGAGAGTATTTTGCTTAGTGAAATAAACCAGGCAGCAAAAGATAAATACCACATAATCTCACCTAATAAACAAAGCTAATGAACAAAGCAAACAGAATGGAACCAGAAACATGGAAATAAGGAAAAGGCTGACAGTGACCTGAGGGGAAGGGAGAGAAGGAAAAAGGGGAGTAGAAAGGGAAGAATTAATTCAAGGCACTAGAATAAATGATTCATGGACATGGACAATATGTGGGGATTGAACGTGGGAGAGGTGATGGGGTAGGTGAGACAGGAGAGATCAATGGGGGAAAAATGGAACAACTGTAATTCAACAATAAATTAATTTAAAAAAGGAAAAAATAGAAATGGACTCTTGAAAGATGGCAACAAAATAGAGAGCAGTGCTGGTGGCATTCTTGAGTGTCAGAGCAGCTGGAGGATAGGGTAAGGAGCAAGAGATGTCTGCAGGTCCCTACTAATCAGAATGGTAAGCATCTGGACTCAGGAGTGCAAAGCCCAGAGGATGCAGAGACTTTCAGGAGAGCAGGTGAGACAGTTCCAAACAGGCCTTCTTGCTGAGGTTAGCTCTGAGCAATGGCAGCTCTGCCCAGAGGGGCAGCTATGAATGAGACAGCTTCAGATTTCCCTTGGGAATAGAAATATGAGCAGTGAAGTGTGGACAGTGAGTGCAAACTCTGGAGGGAAGGAGGAATTGAACTCCTGCAGGGGAGGGACTGTGTGAGAGCCCAGCTCTGGAGACTGGCTTTCCTAGGCCAAAGACAGAGGAGCAGAGACCTACAGGAAGCAGGAGTTGGGGAGAGGGGAAGTGCACTGGCTGGAGCCACAAGAAGGCCAAAAATTGTGCTACTGCTCCACCCTGGTAGAGGGCAGCTCAGAGCCCCAGTGATGGGGGACACCCAACCCCCTGTACCCACACCAGCATTCAGGCTCCCACAAAAACTTGAAACTGCAAGCCAGGAAATTGCACCTGGTGCAAATGGCGCACCCATTGTAGGCAACAAAAGCCTCCTTGAGGAGCTGGAGGGGTAGGTGTAGTGTTTGACAGGGAACTGTGCTGCAGACCCTTCGGGGAGCCAGGCACACATCACAGAGGCAGCAGTGAAAAACTCCTCAAAGAGCTGGACTGCTTGGAGGGTTACCCTTAGCCAGTAGGTGACCTGCAAGGCCCCAGGGGAGGCAGGCACTATTTGCAGACAAGGGCTACCTCCTCTGGGAGCTGCAGGGGTAGGGCCAACCATCACAGCAGCCAGTGAGATTGCAGGCCATCCCCCATTGGAGCCAGGTGCCCTTTGCAGGCAGGAACCTCCTCTAGGAGCTGGAGGGGGAGGAGCAGCTATAGACACAACAGAAATACCCTGCTGGTCTTCACATAGGACCAGTGAGAGAAGAGAGGGCCCCAAAACACCAGCAGCCCAGAAACCCAGCTAGGCTACTGAAGGCCCAGCCTACCTGGGGGCTGACACTCAGAATCAGCCCTCGTCTATGACAGCCATAGGCCCTGCCACTCCAAGACCACACAGCTTGAAGAGGTCTTAGGAGAGTTGCAGGACAAAATGAAACACAACAATATCCGTATCATTAGGATACCAGAAGGAGAAGAAAAACAAGGAATGGAAAACAGCTGAAAGAAGTAATGATAGGAAATTTCCCTAACATGGCAAGTGAAAATGTTACTCAAGTTCAGGAAGCACAGAGGGTCCTAATGAAGATCAAACCAAACAGAACAACTCCAAGACACATTATAAATAAAATGACCAATTTCAGAGACAAAGAGAGAATCCTAAAAGCATTAAGAGAGAAACAGCAAATAACATATAAAGGATCTCCAATAAGGTTATAAAATGATTATTCAACAGAAACAATTCAAGTCAGAAGGGAATTGCAAAAAATGTTTCAAGTAATTGGAAACAAAGGCCTGCAACCAAGAGTGCTCTACCCAGAAAGGCTCTCATTCAAGATGGAAGGAGAAATAAAGAGTTTCCCAGACAAAAGAAGACTAAAAGAATGTATCTCTACCGAACCACCGTTGCATGAAATGCCAAAGGGTCTGCTTTTAAAAAAATAAATTGAAGAAACATAGAGAGACTAAGAGGAACACAGGTACGAAGTGGGAAAATGACAATAAATAAGTATCAATCAATAATAACCTTAAATGTAAATGGATTAAATGCACAAATCAAAAACATAGGGTAGCCAAATGGATAAGGAAACATGACCCATATATATGCTGTCTTCAAGAGACCCACCTCAGAGCAAAAGATTGACACAGATTAAAAGTGAAGGGATGGAAAAATACATATCAAGCAAATGGACACACAAAAAAAAAGCTGGAGTAGCAATAATTATTTCAGACAAAATAGTTTTTACAATGAAGCCATAAAAGGAGATAAAGAAGTACATTTCATAATACTTAAGGGAACAAACCATCAAGAAGAAATAACCCTGAAAAACATATATGCACCCAACATAGGAACACCCAAATTTATAAGGAAACATTTGGAGGACTTCAAGAAGGATATAGACAGCAACACATTAATAGTAGGGGATTTTAATACCCCACTATCAACAATAGACAGATCTTCTAAACAAAAATTCACTAAGCATATTGTGGCATTGAACAACACTCTAGAGGAAATGGACCTAACTGATATATACAGAACCTTTTACCCCAAAGAAGCAAAACACACATTCTTTTCAAACATGCATGGAACATTCTCTAAGCTAGACCACATAGTAGGTCATAAGACAAGCCTTCAAAAATACAGGAACGTTAAAATCATACCAAGCATCTTCTCAGATCACAATAGCTTGAAACTAGAAACCAATCTCAAAGAAAAAAACAAAAACACTCTAACTCATGCATACTGACTAACATGTTTTTATGTAATGAATGGGTTAACAATGAGATCAAAGATGAAATCAAAAAGTTCCTGGAAACAAATGACAATGAATACACAACAGTCCAAAACTATGGGATACAGCAAAGGCAATGCTCAGAGGGAAATTCATAGCAAAACCAGCTTACCTAAAAAGGTCACAAGAAGTTTATACAAACAACCTAACTATAAAGCTGCAAGAACTAGAAGAGCAACAACAAACAAAACCCAGAGCCAGTAGGGGAAGGAAGTCATCAAGATCAGAGCAGAACTAAATAACTTAGAGACTCAAACTACAATTCAAAGAATCAACAAGTCCAGGAGCTTGTTCTTTGAAAAAATAAACAAAATTGACAAGCCCTTATCCAGACTCAACAAGAGAAAGAAAGAGAGGACACAAATAAATAGAATCATAACTGACAGAGGAGAAATCACAACTGATACTTCAGAAATACAAAAGATTGTAAGAAATTACTACAAACAACTATATGACAAACAAATATGAAAACCTGGATGAAATGGACACAGTTCTGGAAATGTATATCTACCAAAACTGAATCCAGAAGAAACAGAAAGCCTGAATAGGCCAATAACAACTAGTGAAATTAAAGAAGTAATCCAAAATCTCTCAAAGCACAAGAACCCCAGACCAGAGGGATACACAGGTGAATTTTACCAAACATTTAAAGAACTAACTCTTATCCTTCTCAACCTATTCCAAAAAATCCAAGAAGAAGGAAGACTCCCAAGCTCTTTTTATGAGGCCAATATTATCCTAATCCCAAAACCAGGTCAAGACACAAGTAAGAAACAAAACTATAGGCCAATATCTCTGATGAACATAGATGCTAATATTCTCAACAAAGTATTGGCCAATCAGATTCAGCAGTACATTACAGAGGTTATACATTATGATCAAGTGGGTTTCATCAGTGGGTTTCATCTTGCACCAAGGGTGCAAGAATGGTACAACATTCATAAGTTAATAAATGTAATACACCACATCAACAAAATGAAAGACAAAAACCATATGATTATATCAATAGATGCTGAAAAACATTTGATAAAGTACAACAACCATTTATGATAAAAACCCTCAGCAAAATGGGAATAGAGGGAGCATATCTCAACATAATAAAGGCCATATATGAGAAACCTAAAGCCAACATCATACTTAATGATGGAAAAAAATAAAAGCTTTCCCCCTAAGATCAGGAACAAGACAAGGCTGTTCACTTTCTCCAGTTCTGTTCAACATCCTTTTGGAAGTTCTAACCATAGCTATCAAAGAAGAAAAAGGAATCAAAGGTATCCACATTGGAAAGGAGGAAGTCAAACTGTCATTATTTGCAGATGACATGATAGTATACATAAAAAACCCAATAGGCTCCACCAAAAGCTTACTCAACCTGATGAGCAATTTTAGCAAAATAGCTGGGTATAAAGTCAATATCCAGAAATCAAAAGCATTTGTGTATACCAATAATGAAACATCAGAGATAGAAGCTAGAAAACAAATCCCACTTATAATAGCAACAAGAAAAATAAAATACTTAGGGATAAACTTAAACAAAAAGGTAAAAGAACTGTTCTCAGAAAACTACAGAACAGAAGAAAGAAATTAAGGAAGATACAAATAAATGGAAGCATATACCATGTTCATGGATGGTAGGAATTAACATCACTCAAATGTCCATACTACCCAAAGCAATCTATAAATTCAATGCAATCCCAATTAAAATACCAATGACATACTTCATAGAGATAGAAAAACTGCTTCAAACTTTATATGGAACCAAAAAATGCCCACAAATAGCCACAGCAATCTTGAGAAAGAAGAACAAGGTAGGAGGAATCACAATACTGGACATTAAGCTATACTACAAGTTTAGTATAGTCATCAAAACTCTCTGATACTGGCATAAGAATAGACATATAGATCAATGGAACAGAATAGAGAGCACAGAAATAAACCCAGGACTTTATGGTCAATTAATATTAGACAAGGTGGGGAGGAACTTAAAATGGAGTTAAAACAGTCTCTTCAACAAGTGGTGTTGGGAGAACTGGACAACAACATGCAAAAAGATAAAAGTAGACCCTCAACTTACATCATACACCAGAATAAACTCAAGAGAGATAAAGGGCTTAAACATAAGCAGTGCCACCATAAAGGTCCTGGAGAAAAATATAGGCAGTAAAATTTTAGATATCCTATGCAGAAATATGTTTACTTATACTTCTCCAAGGGCAAAGATAATAAAAGAACCAATAAACAAATGGGACTGTATCAAACTATAAAGTTTCTGTTCAGCTAAAGAAAACACCAGCAAAATTCAAAGGGAATCAACTGTATGGGAAAACATAATTCCCAATGATACCTCAGACCAGGGTTTGATCTCCAAAATATATAAAGAACTAATGTGACTCAACACCAGGGAGACAGACAGCCCAATTAAAAAATGGGCAAAACACCTGAACAGATAACTCACAGAGGAAGACATACAAAGGGCCCAAAGACATATGAAAGAATGCTCAACATCACTAGTCATCAGATAGATGCAAATGAAAACCACAATAAGACACCACCTCACACTTGTTAGAATGGCTTTCATCAATAAATCAACAAATGACAAGTGTTGGCGAGGATGTGGGGAAAAGGGAACCCTTGTGCACTGTTGGTGGGAATGTAGGCTGGTGCAACCACTATGGAAAACAGTATGGAGTTTCCTTAAAAACTAAAAATGGAATTGCCCTTTGATCCAGCAATTCCACTGCTTGGAATATACCCAAAGAAAGCTGAAACACCAATTCAGAAGAACCTATGTACCCCTATGTCATAACAATACTATTTACAATAGCCAAGTCCTGGAAACAGCCTAAGTGTCCATCAGTGGATGATTGGATCAAAAAACTTTGGTACATTTACACAATGGAATACTACACAGCAGAAAAAAAGAAGGAAATCTTATTCTTTGCAACAACATGGATGGAAACTAGAGAGTATTATGCTTAGTGAAATAAGCCAGTCAGTGAAGGACAAATACCATATGATCTCACCCATTTCAGGACAATAATGAACAAAACAAACAACAAGCAAAGCAGAACCAAATACATGTATAGAGTGAATAGACCTTCAGTGGGTGGGGGGACAAGGGGGCAGTGCGAAGGAGGAGGAAGAGGCAAAGAAAGGTAGCAATTTAGTCAAGAACCTAGTATGGAAGAATCATGGACATGGACAACAAGTGGGATTGACTTTGTGGGGGAGTGGGTGGGTGGGGAATGGGCCAGTGGGGAGTAAAAAACAGATGGATATAATACAACAATAAAATTAAATTGAAAAATAAATAAATAATTAAAATAATAAAAAATTAAAAATAAAAAGGTAAATAATAGAAAAAAGTAAGTGAAAAGACATAAAAAGATTGCATGCAAATATACTCATTATTGCATAAAATATGTTACTATATCTGCTATTTTTTTATACAATTTACCATCAATCAATGATTTGTGTAAGCAACCAGTCATAATGAAGGGACTTCACAATGTAGTAAAAAGGTACTGATATAAAAATCTATATTCTGGCCAGGTCTCTTACACTGCCTCCCTGAGCCCCATTAGGCCATCCACCTAACTTACCTGTGTCTTCTTTTTTACTTGTATTATGGTGGTTTCACGGTTAGACTGCTTCAAATCAGAAGTAACTAAAGCATAACCAAGATGGTTGCAACTAATGAGAACAAGGCTAGAAAAGTTCCACAGCTACTTCAGAGGTCAAATGTCATCAGAAGTCTAGATCATTTTATCTCCTCTCTATTGATTCTCAGTGTTAAGGATTCCAAGACTGGTCCTGGTGGCCATAGCAGCATGATTTCTTCCCACAGCAATGCCCAAAGGGCACACAACCTGTGTTGTGACCTTTTATAAAACCAACAAAAATCTTCCTTAGGAACTCTGCTAACATCATTTGAAATCTAATTGTCCAGGATTATATTACATGCCTATATCTAAACCAATAGCAGACAAAGAAGAAAATATCATTTCTGTCTTGAGTGAAAGAGCCTTTCTAGAGTACATGGATGCAGAATGTGAGAAATTCAACAAAATTACATACTTCCAACCAAGAAAGGAAGGATGATGTGTATGTAAGCACAAGCAATAGCCTGTGCTGCACAAGTTCATGCAATGATACAATGATAAAAGCATATATGAAAGATTGCAAAGGAAAAAAAAGTCAAGTTTAAATAGTTTTCTATAATCAGTAACAGTACTGAAAATTGGGTACATACAGGTGAAATGATAGAAATAACATACTACATAAGCACATTCAATAAAATAGTTATTTTAAAATATTTACCATTAGTCATGGTAAATAGTGAGTTGTACAAATTGCATGGATGACATGGAATTGGAAATACATTAAATTCATGGGTAAGATAGTAGAATAGCACAATTTTAAAAGCATGTGGCTAATTTGATCAATTTTCTGTAATTTTAGAATATTTATTTATTTATTTATTTATTTATTTAAAGTTTACCTGAGGACATAGTTTTCAATTTTAGAGAGACAGAAATGAGAGGGAGAGAAACATTGATTGGTTGCCTCTTCTACATGCTTCTGCTGGGCACTGAATACAACCTAGGCATATGTCCTGACAAAGAATTGAGCCTATGACCCGTTGGTTTATGCGACATGATGTTCCAACCAACTGAGCTATATCATCCAGTGCTAATTTTAAGAATTAAAAAAAAAAATGCTTGGATAAAACTTGAGTAGACTAAAGGCCTAATCTTAAACTTAAAACTCATTGAGTGTAATCCTTACCAAGTGATTCAGTTTGTTACAGCATCATCCTAATATGCCAAGGTTATGGGTTCCATCTCCAGTTAGGGCACATACAAGAATCAGCCAGTGAATATATAAATAAGTAGAACAACAAACTGGTCTCTCTCTCTTTCTCTCAAAATCAATTAACATAAACAACAACAACAAAAATACCTCATTGGATTTATTGATTTTTTCCTTAAAAAACCAATATTTATAAAAGTACAAATATTCAGGTAGAAAAATCACCACTATCCTGAAGATATTGTATATATGTAGTATGTATATGCATCTGTATACCACTGTTTTAGTCATTCATCTTATAAACACATTGGTTGCATACTATGAGTGGGTCACTTAACGGTGTATTTTGGGCTGTACAAAACAGATTAAAAAATAATAAATAGGTTTAGAAAAAATACACATTCAAAGAAATATGAGGTGTATGCTGTATGGATACTATGGACAGATTTTATCTGTGATGAATGATGTCAGTATGGGAAGGGAGGTGGCAATTGTTTGCATTGAAAAATGTTCCTCTTCATGCAAAATAGATGGAAAGAAATTCAATGGTAATAATTGAGTCTGTATTCTAAACATAGTCATAGAAAAAATATATATAATTTGCTGTTGTTTTATTGAGTTGAGTGTATGTTGAAAATTAAGGTAATAATGTTCGTAGAAAGAAAGTTGGTTATGCCATAAACCATAGGCACTGCAACCCCATTATTTAAAAAATGTTTCACTTGATTTATTAGTTAAGAAAGCAAATTCAAGGTGATCCATGAACTGCTGCATACTGCCTGATAATGCTTGGCTTTCTTAATTAATTTATTATATATGCATGTTTAATCTTAAGGGAAAATATGTTGTTGGTGTTTTTCACACAACTTCCTTCTGAAGATGAATGCTTGAAGGTACAAATGAAAATGATGCCAGACTGAAGAGAGGAAACCAGCATGATAATATAAAGTTACTTATTAGTAAATAATAAAATTAACAACATCATATGGTATTTGTCCTTCACTGCCTGGATTATTTCACTAAACACAATACTCTTCAGTTCCATCCATGTTGTTGCAAAGGGTACAAGTTCCTTCTTTCTTTCTGCTATATAGTATTCCTTTGTATAAATGTACCAAAGTTTTTTGATCCAATCTCCTACTGATGGGCGCTTAGGCTGTTTCCAGCACTTGGCTATTATAAATAGTGCTGCTATGAACATAGGTGTACCTAGGTTCTTATGAATTGGTGTTTCAGGCTTCTTTGGGTATAGTCCAAGTAGTGGAATCGCTGGATCAAAAGGCAGTTACATTTAAATTTTTTTAAGGAAACCCCATACTGTTTTCCACAGTGGCTGCAACAGCCTACATTCCCACCAACAGTGCACGAGGATTCCCTTTTCCCCACATCCTCCCCAACACTTGTCATTTGTTGATTTATTGATGAAAGCCATTCTAACAAGTGTGAGGTGGTGTCTTATTGTGGTTTTCATTTGCATCTCTCTGATGGCTAGTGATGTTGAGTATTCTTTCATATGCCTCTGATCTCACCCATTATAGGACAATAATGAACAAAACTAACAACAAGCAAAACAGAACCAAATATATGAATACAGTGAATAGGCCTTCAGTGGTCAAGGGGAATGGGGTTAGGGGGAGGGGGTAGGCAGAGGCAAGGAAGGGGAGCAGTTTAGACAGGAACATAGTATAAAGGAACCATGGACATGGACAACAGGTGGGATTGACTTTGGGGGGAATGGGTGGGTGGGGAGGGGGACAGAGGGGAGCAAAAAGGGGATGGATGTAATACAACGATAAAAAAATTAAAAAACAGCAACATCAATTATCAAGTTGATAACAACTTACTGTGTTTTACAAACAAGAAAACTGATATTCATCAGCTTGCACTATATCACTACATTCAGATCAAATACATTGTATTCAGATCAAACATGGGCACTGAGTAACTGACTGACTTTAGAAAAAATAAATCACACAGCCTAAACCCTTTATGAAAATATTATGGTCTATATCAGGACATCTTTAAGATTCATTTTCCAGTCACAAAGGTCTGAATAACAGCATTTTTTCTTCATTTTTGCTTCAAAGGGGTTTCTTTCTAATTTTCTTTTAAGATATGACCTTTTGCTCACAGTGCAACAAAGTTAATTAAACTCATATATTCTACATGCTAATATGAAACTCCAACTCTAATTTATTGCATCTAAGTAGAAGGCACACAAATGGTTAATGAGTTTGATCAAATTTCTAGATTGTTTATAGAATTGAGTCTAGGAAAATAATCTTTCATAGCCTATGGGGCAGGCCATGGAGAAAATTAATACCTTAAAATAAGTTATAACAGAAGTATGAAATACCATTATGCGTATAGTTGAAAGAACAAAGTTCTACTTTAATTTTTATTGTAGAAAGAAGAAAAATAAATGTCTCCCTTCAGATTTTAAAGGCCAGTGAATGAAGGATTATGTAACACAAATTTAAAAAGAAAGAAAGAAAACTTAACCTGATAGGTCTTCCTAGTTTCTCTTCTATAACACTAACGGAAGCCAGTGAGGCAAAGGGTTCTATTAGTTCTATTATTTGGCAAATTGCTATGGGTTTCATTATTCATGTAACATCAGAAGAGGCTGAAACCATTTGGGTAAGGGAACCTCAGCAGATAATAATGTGTGTAGGCTGCTATCTCTCTTTCATGATGTGGATATAGTAATTCTAAAGATCATGGTTTATTTTCAGAAGTCTGTGCATGTGTGTAAGGTACTTAATACATGAGTAACTGAATGGTAATTAAGAAGCAGAATAAAGCAAGGTCAAGGGAAATGTACTAATTTTCAACATTTTTAATAGTAGAATATAAATAGATGCAAAAAACATCATTCTAAAAGTTTGATTTTTATAAGGTAATGGTTTATAAGATAGTTATTTTGTTGCATAACTATATCCTTCACCATTATTTGGTATGAGATCTCATTTTAATTAGATTCCATGCTCAATACATACTCTTTTCACTATTCACTATTTAGAATATTCAAAATTTTAATTTATCCTTTTTTTTTTGTTGAAAATGTTTATCATTCACTAGCTATTTTACCCATCCATGCTTTCTCCATTCATGGGACTCCTGGTTATTTTCTATTTTAGAGTATCTACCCATTTGTTGCTTTTGGACTTAAAGAACAACTTAGTACAGAGTCCCCCTATCCACGGTTTTGCTTTCCTCAATTTCAGTTACCCACAATCAACCGTGGTTTGAAAGTAATAAATACAAAGTTCCAGTAACAAACCATTCAAAAGTTTTAAATTCCATGCTGCTTTTAGTAGCATGAAAGAACCTTGCAATGTTCCACCTGGGATATGACTTATCCCTTTGTATGTTGTCTCCTTTCTGTAGATGTTGTTAGCCATTGGTAACTTAATGGGTGATCAGAATGATTGTCCTGGTATTCAGTGCCAGCATTCAAGTCACTCTTACTTTACTTAATAATGGCTCCAGAGTGTAAGAGTAATGATGTTGGCAATTCAGGTATGCCAAAGAGAAGCCATAAAGTGCTTCCTTTGAGCAAAAAGATGTTTAGTAAGTGATTTTCAACCATTTTCATCTAATTGGCACACATACTAACTACCAAAACTCTAACTTTTTTTGGTGATCTGACCAAAAAATAGGTATATTTTGATTTGGTCACTCCAGACAGCTGATGTTGTGTTGGCTTTTTTTCATTAGTTTATTTGACAATGAAAGGGTAAGGGAGTTAGTGCCCCTGACTAAATAGACAGGTATTGCATGTTCTAAAAATTCTTGGCTACTTCTGGTCAAGATGGTGGAGTAGGCAGGCACAGCTCATCTCTTATTACAACTTCAAAATTACAAGTAAAATATAGAATAGCCATCACTCAGTATTGTCAGAAATTAAGGTGAATGGAAGTCTGATTGCCATGGAACTAAAGAAACCACTGCTATCTAGATTGGTAGGAGGAGTGCAGATGTAGAAAGGCTTGTCCCTCACCTACATGTGGTAGAGAAAAACTTGGTAGGGGTATCTTGGGATTGAGCTGTCCCAGCCCCACACCAGGCTCCAGGTCCCAAGATTCCAGAGCTAGAAAGATAAATTCCCACAACTTCTGACTGCAAAATCCAGCAGGAATTGAGCTAGTGGAAGATACTTCTGGAATCTCAAGCAGTTCCCCTTGAAGAACCCACGACATGGATTCACCTACTCAGGCTCACTCTAAGCTCCAACACCAAGATAGCAGCTTGAAAGACACCAGTGGCATAAAGGAAGAAATTGAGGTTTCTGGCATCAAGGCCAGCAGAGGCCATTTTCTGAATCCTCTCTTACCAGAGCTGGCAGAGTGGTACCATATCTGACACTCCATCAACCTAGCTAATATTATTTGATCCTCCATGAAGATCACCAGAGACTCTGCCCCACCAAATTTGTGGGTCCACCCAAGCTGCTTTTCCATATGAATGGCTGGTCTTGGCTCATGCTTCACAACTTCCTAAATCCTCTCAAACAAGCAGCAACTGGTCTCAGTGAGCCCCAGACCAGGCACTAGTAACAGCATAGATTCACAAGTTGGCTTTTACTGGGAATCTCTAAGCCCAGAACAAGTAGCAGCCATCTCAGATTGCTTTATTACTCATATAGGATGGCTCTGAGCAAAACACAGGACAGGGGTGACCTTGGCCTGCACCACCTGGGAACCCTAGGGCCAGCACACCCCATGGACACCTACAAACCACATCAGAGAACAACCACCCTGACCCTGCAAAGCTGATTTTCCACAGAGTGCGGAGGTTGGTGGTAAGTGGTCGCAGCCAATCTTTGCAGCTGACTGGCCTGAGTAAACCTCTTCCATTAATCTTCCAACAGCAACCAAGGCTCAACTATAAGAGGAGGGCTACTAAGCCCCCATGAAGGGCACACCTTGAATACCCAGCTTGACTGATGGAGGAGGCTGAGCCACTGGAAGCTGTAAGACATCTACTACATTAGGCCACACTCTCAAGGCACAGAGTTAAAGCAACTCCACCTAGTACATAGAAACAAACACAGGGATACTGACAAAATGGGGAAACAAAGAAATATGGCCCAAATGAAAGAACAGATCACAACTCCAGAAAATAAGCTAAATAAAATGGAGATAAACAATCTATTAGATACAAAGTTTAAAATATTGGTTAAAAGGATATTCAAGTAACTTAGTGAGAACTTCAACAGCATAAAAATTATATACTAATTGCAATAAAGAACACTTAAATTTAATTTTATTGTTGTTTTATTACATCCATCCCCTTTTCCTTCCCTTTGTCCCCTTCCCCACCCACCTACTCCCCCCCAAAGTAAATCCCACTTGTTGTCAATGTCCATGGTTCTTCCATACTAGTTCCTTGACTAAACTGTTCCCCATCTTTGCCTCCTCCTTTCTTCTCCCACCTACCCCCTCCCCTCTGGCCACTGGAGATCTATTCATTGTATTTACGTATCTGGTTCTGTTTTGCACAATAAAGAACACTTTACAGGGAAACAACAATAGAATGGATGAAGCTGAGAAACAAATCAATGACTTGGAACATAAGGAAGCAAAAAACAACCAATCAGAACAACAAGAAAACAAAATACAAAAAAATGAGGATGGTATAAGCAGTCTTTGGGTCAACTTCAAGAGGTCCAACATCTAACTTGCAAGAGTGACAGAAGAAGAAAAGAAAGAGTAAGAAGTTGAAAATCTATCTGAAAAAATAATGAAAGAAAACTTCCCTAATTTGAAGGAAGTAGATATACAAGTTTAGGAAGCACAAAGAGTCCCAAATGAAATGGATGAGCAGAGGCTAACTCTAAGACACATCATAATTAAAATTTCAAAGGTTAAAGATAAAGAGAGAATCTTAAAAGCAGAAACAGAAAAGCAGTTAGTTACCTACAGGGGTGTTTCCATAAGACTGTCAACTGATTTTTCAAAAGGAATCTGCAGGCCTTAAGGAGTTGGTAAGATATACTCAAAGTCACTAAAAGCAGGGACTTACAGCCAAGATTGTTCTACCCATCAAATTCATCATTTAGAGTTGAAGGACAAATAAAGAACTTCCCAGACAAAAAAAGACTAAAGAAGTTATCACAAAAGCATTATTTTATAAAATGTTAAAGGAACTTATTTATATCAAACTATGAACAATATAATGGCAAAAATACTTATTTACTAGCAGCTGAATATATAAAACAAAGAAAACAGAAAGAACAGAGACAGAATCATGAATACGGAGAGTATTTAGGTGGTTGCCAGATGGGAGGTGGGTGTGGGGGAATGGGTGAAGAGGTGAGGAAATTAAGAAGCACAAATAGGTAGCTACAGAATAGCCATGGTGATATAAAGTACAGTATAGGAAATGGAATAGCCTTAGAACTTATACACATGACACATAGTCACAAAATATCATGTGGGGATTGCCTGAGGGAGGGAGGCAAAAAGGAGGGAGAAAAGGATAACTGTAATAGTGTAATCAATAAAATAGTAATTTAGCTGGTAGTACAGTGGATAAGGCACTGGCCTGCGAACCCAAAGCTTGCTGGTTCAATTCCCCAGCACATAACCAGGTTGCAAGCCAGGTCTCCAGCCAGCTCTATGGCTGGAGGCAGGTGAAAAGCAACCATTGATGTTTCTCTCTCTCTTTCTGCCTCTCTCCCTTCCTCTGTCTCTGGAAATAATAAATAAAATCTAAACATAAAATAAAATAAAATATTAATTATAAAAAATTGTTGAGACACACTGGTTCAAGTGTGTTTTTAGAGAGAGAGATCACATTCACATACTTTTTATTATAGTGTATTGTTATAATTGTTCTATTTGATTATTAGCTATTGTTGTTAATCTCCTGCTGTTTCTAATTTATAAATAAATCAAACTTTATCATGGTATGTATATATAGGAAAATTCATTCCTATATATACAGACCTCAGTGTTCTCTGCAGTTACCAGGTATCCACTGGGGGTCTTGGAATGTATCCCCCACAGATAAGGGGACAGTAAATAAGGCATACACTACATTTTTAAAAATTGATTTTATACAAAGAGGAAAGGTGGGGAGAAAGATACAGGAAGAGAGAATAAAAAAGCATTGATGAGAGGGGAAAACATTGATTAGTTGCCTCATATATGTACCCCTACCATGGATCAAACCCAAACTCTAGGTATAGTCCCTGACTAGGGATTAAATCTGCAACCTTTTGGTGTATAGAACAACCTTCCAACCAATTTAGCACTCAGACAGGCTGAGGGGGCATCAAATAAGACATGAAATTCTTAATGCAATTTACCCTAGGAGTGTTGATGCTCTCAGTTGTCATAGACATTTCTCTTCTATCTTGTGGCACACCTTGAATTCTTTTGAGGAGACATCTTGCACCCAATTCATTTTTCCCTCTCATTGACAACATCTTTCTACTGTCTGAATGCTTAGATGAATCTTGATTTTTGAAGTTAAATGAATTCAAGGAGATATGCCCTACTGATATTACTCTGTTACTTTTTCCAAGACTTGGTCCAATCCTCAGTGCAGATTCATTTTTTCTTTATTTCAGGAAAAAGTATTCTGTTATTATGCTCAATGTATATTGTAAGTTGTATGTACTTTCTTTCTTTCTTTCTTTCTTTCTTTTTTTTTTTTTTAGCTTAGTTGTTAGCTATATTCTGTCATGTGAAGTTACAGAGGAGTGTAACTTAGTGCAGACAACCAAACTCAAGTACTGGCGGTGTAGCTCAGTTGGTGAGTGTTATCCTAAAAGACCAATGTTGCAGGTTCAATCCCCAGTCAAGGAACATACAATCAACCAATAAATGCATAAATAAATGGAACAATAAGTTGATGTTTCTTTCTCTCTTTCCCTCCTACCCTTCCTCTAGCTCTCTCTAAAATCAGGGTTTTTTAAATTTTATTGTTGTTGTGTTACATCCATCCCCTTTTTGTTCCCCTCTGTCACCCTCCCAACTCACCCATTCCCACCAAAGTCAATCCCACCTGTTGTCCATGTCCATGGTTCCTTTATACTAGGTTCTTGTCTAAGCTGCTCCCCTTCCTTGCCATGGCCTCCCCCCTTCCCCCAATATCTTTCACTCTAACACTGAAGGCCTATTCACTGTATTCATATATTTGATTCTGTTTTGCTTGTTGTTAGTTTTGTTCATTATTGTCCTGTAATGGGTGAGATCATATGATATTTGTCCTTCACTGACTGGCTTATTTCACTAAGCATAATACTCTCCAGTTCCATCCATGTTGTTGCAAAGGGTACAAGTTCCTTCTTTCTTTCTGCTATATAGAATTCCATTGTGTAAATGTACCAAAGTTTTTTG
>PVIW01013339.1:0-27771 GCA_004026585.1 Noctilio leporinus
GGGGGGAGGCAGAGGCAAAGAAGGGGAGCAGCTTAGACAAGAACCTAGTATAAAGGAACCATGGACATGGACAACAGGTGGGATTGACTTTGTGGGGAATGGGTGGGTGGGGAGGAGGACAGAGGCGAGCAAAAAGGGGATGGATGTAATACAACAATAAAATTTAAAAAAAAAAGAAAAAATATGTCAAGGTCATGAAAGACAAAAAGTGCCATCATCACCTGTTTCCTCCCGTTTTCTTAGAGACATAATTTTCCTGAATCCTCTAAGTTTGAAAGTTGGTAATATGAGCTTTTAAAAGATGATAATTGAGCCCTGGCTGGTGGCACAGTGGATAAGGAATCGGCCTGTGAACCCAAAGGTCACTGGTTTGATTCCCCAGCCAGGGCATGTAACCAGGTTGCAAACCAGGTCTACCGCCAGGTCCATAGCTGGAGGCAGGTGAAAGGCAACCATACATTGATGTCTCTCTTCCTCTCTCCCTCTCTTCCTTCCCCTCTCTCTAAAAATAATAAATAAAATATTAAAATATATATATATATATATGATAATTGTTACAGGCTGATTGTAGCTCCACCCCCATATGTTAAAGTCCTAACCCCTGAAACTTCAAAATGTGACACCAAAAGGGTCTTTACAGAGGCAATGGACTTAAAATGAGATTTTTTGGGGTGGACTCTGATACAATATGACTGGTGTCCTCACAAAAAGGGGAAATTTGGCCACTGAGACAGCCATAGAGGGACACTGTGAAGAGACACAGGGAGAAGATAGCCATCTAAAAGCCAAGGACAGGGACCTGGAACACTCCTCACCTCCCTCAGAAGGAACCAAATCTGCCAACACCTTGATTTTGGATTTCTAGTCTCCAGAACTGTGAGACAATAAATTTCTTCTGTTTAAACCATCTTGTCTGTGGCACTTTGTTACAGAAGCCCTAGAAAATCAACAAATTATATAATCCAGTACATTAAATGCATTGAAGCTCATCCTAATTTCAAGTACAATCAAGATGTACCAATATGAATACCCAAATGTCATGGTAATTTTTCATAAATTTTATTAAAACTTAATAAATTAAAATTTAATACTGGCTACAGTATATTCATGTGGCTCTATAATGTAGGTGTAACATTTCTGTGTCATAGAGGAAAAAGTATTGGATTAAGGGCCAGGAATCCTCATTTCTGGTCCTTGCTCTGCCACTAGTCACTTTCTAGCCTTTAACAAGTACCTTACACTATGGCCTAGTTTCTTATGCTGTATGAGGGGACAAGATCCATAGTTAAACAGCTATAACTGAAGCTCTAAACAGCCAATACTTGAACTTCCTGAATTAAAACTTGTTAATAAACTAACAAAAAAGGCCAGGTGTGTCTCAGGACTCTAAGTAACAGATGCATTGTATGAGGCTATTCTGGAGATAATACCCTACCTTAGTCACATAAGGAAGGAATGGTGGCACCAGGCCAAGCTGGCAGGGAAAATATTTTCACGTAGGCAGGGCTTTATAACATCCTCAAACTATATTATGTGCTGGCGAACACAAAGCAGTCTCCATCTGGCACACAATGTTTTCAGTAACACAGCGCACTGACAAGTGTCCCTATTTTTATTTCTATAATGTGTTCAAAGTGATTTTTATTTTCTTTCTGAGATTCCCCCTCTATTTTCCAGATGTTCTACAGTGAACCTACATTATTTTTACAACTGGAAAAAACATATTAATTCAAATGGTCATAGTTGGGCTCATTACATTAATATAAATTTTAAAAACATGAACTAATAAGCTGTTCAAAGAATAAGAAATACAAAAAAGATAATTTTCCTAACTCTAAATAAGGTACTGGCCCTGGCTGGTGGTACAGTGGATAAGGTGCCAACCTGCGAACCCAGGGGTCGCTGGTTTGATTCCCCAGCCAGGGTACATGACCAGGTTGCAAGCCAGGCCTCCAGCCAGCTCTGTAGCTGGAGGCAGGTGAAAGGCAACCGTGCATTGATGTCTCTCTCCCTCTCCGCCTCTCTCCCTTCCCCTCTCTATAAAAATAATAAAATCTTTTTAAATTTTAAAAATAAAAAATAAATAAATAAGGTACTTGCTCTAAGTTTAAGAATATCAGGAGACCTCAGCATGATCACAGTTAGGGCATATATATTCTTTAGTTTAAGTATGAAAGTAAGAAAGATGGTAAATATGTTTATAGGATTTCAATGCTCACTGTAATTAGTGACAGAAATAAAATAATTTTATTTTGTGATGAATGATTTTGTTGATGAGAGCCTCCAGGAAAGGAAAGTAGCCTTCACCTGGAAGTGCTCCTGGGGATTTGGACTCAGTGCCTCCCTGACATAGTTACCAGGTATATTACATTTGAAAAGCAATAATCAGCTTGTTACAGAGCTCTTATAAAAATTGAATGATAACTGATCTATGTAGGCCTTGTGAATCTCTGGCCTGATATTCCCATTTTTAGGGTAGCTCCACTCAGACTCTGTGGCTCACAAAATCTTACTTGTCAAATGAAAATAGGCATCTGGGCTTTACGTGAAAGCTATCTCTCGGGAAAATTCTGCTCCTCAGCCATTTCAGGCACTTCACTAGCCCATCAGGGCCCCCAATTCACAGATTCTCCTAAATCCTGAGCCTGACTGGGCTAAGCTAAAAAATGATGGGTTCACTGGACTACAGCAGCTGTTCAACCTCAGTGCCAACCTTGCAAAACCAAAAATATACACAGCACTTCCACTCAGAGGCAGTAAGTCAAGGACCCTTTCAGAGCTGTGGTGAATACCTACCTCGGTGAACTTTGCTATATGTTGACTGACTCTTGGGCTTTTGCCAGTGACCTAGCTATTTGATCTGCCACTTTGAAAATTACAGATTAGCTGATTAAAGACAACTGTTTTAGGGTATGAATTGTGCAGCGGCTCTCTAAACTTTCTGGGGCTTCCTGTAGATACCCACAGAAAGACCTATTCTCTGATGAAAATGACTGGAATCAAGCTGCTAATTGAGGCTGCACTGTCCTAGTTGCTAACATCCTTTTGCCTGGATCTATTATCACATCTCACAGGACATCACTTCCACCAATAAAGAAACAAACAGAAAGTGAAGGGCTCTGATACCGCGGAGGCTGCCAATGCACTGCAATCTTGTGACTCCTGCCCAAAGTCAGTCTGGTCCTCTCTTGGCAGACTGACCACCAATGCTCCCCCACCAATACCTACCCAAGGTATTTTGTTGGCGCCTTGTGACTGTTTCAGGTTACAGTCCTATTGTGTCAGTCCAATCAGATAACTGCAGTTACACTTCTGAGGCCCTATTTCATGCATTTGGTTTTCTAGAAAATTTGCAACTAGACCATACTATACCTTTCATCAAAAAAGCAATTCAACATAGTATAAAGGAACCATGGACATGAACAACAGGTGGGATTGACTTTGGGGGGAATGGGTGGGTAGGGAGGGGGACAGAGGGGAGCAAAAAGGAGATGGATGTAATACAACAACAATAAAATTAAAAAAGAAAAAAGAAAGCAATTCAACAGTGGACTAATAAGGTATTCAATGGTCCTTCGATACTCCTTGCCATCTACATTTGGTATTGTTAAGCAATGAAACATCCTCCATAAAGATCAATTAAAATAGTTTATGATTGCCTCCCTCATATCCTGGTCTGCACACCTTACTAAGGCAGTTGGTCACTAAATGTGGCTTCCCCAAGTAGAAATCACCTCTTCTTTAAGACATGTTCACACAAAAACCTGTGCATGAATGTTTATAGTGGCTCTATTCATAATTACCCCAAACTGAAAACAAAGCTAAATGTCCTGCAATTGGTAAATGAATAAATACAGGATGGTACAGTACATCCATACAACGAATGATAGTTAGGAATAAGAGAACAAATTATTGATAAATCCAACAACTTCGGTGAATCTGAAAGGCATTTTGCTGAGGCAAAGAAGTTAAGTTTCAAAAGGTTACATACTCCGTGTTTCCATTTATATGATATTCATGAAACAATGGGACAAAGAACAGACAGGAGCATCTGGCTACAATGGAGTACTGTTCAGGGGGGTAATAAAACAGTTCTACAAGGCCCTGGTTGGTGGCACAGTGGATAAGGAACTGGCCTGAAAACTCAAAGGTCACTGGTTCGATTCCCAGCCAGGGCACATAACCAGGTTGCAAGCCAGGTCTCCAGCCAGGTCCATAGCTGGAGTCAGGTGAAAGGCAACCACATACTGATGCTTCTATCCCTCTCTGCCCCCTCTCCTTTCCCCTCTCTCTAAACATAATAAAATCTTTAGAAAACAAACACCACCACCAATAAAAACCAGTTCTACAGCCTGAATTTGTATACGTATTAAAATTCAAAGAGCTGTATGCCAAGGAAAATGTTGATTTTATTGAATGTTAATTGAAAAAAATAAAAGGTGAGAAGGACTAAATTTTCAAAAATGTCAAATATTTTAGTTCTTTTTAAAAATTGATATATAATTGGCATATAACATTACTTACAGCAGTAAAACATAGTGATTCAATATTTGTATACATTGGGAAATGAGAACCATGGTAAGTCTAGTCAATATCATCATACAGTTACAAAAAGATGTTCTTTCTTGTGATGAGAACTTTTAAGATCTATTCTTAGACTGGGAAAATGGTAGCAGAGCAGCTAGCAGCCCTATCTACTTCCTCCCATCTTGGATGGGACTTGGAGTAAAACGCAGAGGAGAAAGTGAATGAGAGAGACTGTGAGTGAGTGCAAACATGGGCGAGAGGTGGGGTCTGTGAGGGAGTGGGCAAAAACTGGCATGCCCCACTTGCTAAGCAGAACCACTGCGGCTGCCCGGCCCAGCATTTCTGGCTGCACAATGAAGGGGCAGGAGCAGATCAGCTCAGGAACTGCTATACCAGGGCAGAGACAGAAGGCCTGGGAGGTGCAGACACTAGAGACTGCACAGCAGGAGCAGGCCTGCCCTAGACTAAAAGATCTCAGGAGGGAGCAGGATCAGCTCTATACCACTGGTCAGTGTTACTACTGTATCACACAGGGCCCTTCCTGGTACCATCCAGGAAGAATCCAGAGTGAAGCTTTGTATGAAACAATTGGAGGTGGGGAAGGCAAGGCCAGCCCTGACTATGAGACTGTGTGATTTTTGGGGAGGGGGAGTGCATAGAGAATGGGGCCCCCAGGGACTGGTACTGAAGCATGGGGACAACACAGAGACTCTTTTAAAAAGGGAGCTAAGCCAAGACCCAAGACTTGGGAGGGACCCAGGGCTCACACATCTGTGATGGGCACAGGAGCTCTATTAAACAAAAACTTAGATGGCCAGAGTGAACTGCAGGACCAGTGGGTGGGATCTGACCTAGCAGGGCTCAGAGTGGAGAGTTGTTCAGAGTGGGGAGTCCAGCAGATCCCTCACAGAGAGAGCAGCAGGCTCAGGACTGGGAGACGAGCTGAATGCCCAAGTTCTGAAGCATCCAGCTAGATCTAATCACAGATAGCACCTCTATAACAGTATACAAGATATGGAGGGCAGAGAGGTTCCCATTCTGGAGCCAGCAGGAGGGAAGGACCTACCAAAGAGCAACCCAATTACGCCCAGATAGCCCAATAAATGGCACAAAGGGCATCCCCAGAGCATTAAGTTCAAGAGATCAAGGAGATGTCCCACTGAAATCCATAGGTCTCCCACCACATAAGGTCATACCACAAAGACAGGGAGTCAAAGCAGATCTAAAAATCAGAAACAAACAGGAAGAGTTACTTAAAATAGAAAAAGGAACAACCTCCAATCAAAAAAAAAAAAAAAAAAAAAAAAAAGGAGGAGGAATCCCCAGAAAGTACTAAATGAAATAGAGGCAGGCAAACCATCAAAATAATGGTTATAAGGAAGCTCAGTGAGCTCAGTTAGAAATACAAGGAAATCCAAAGAAGCTACAAGGAACTAACTGCCAACTATACCAGCATTAAAAAGGACATAGAAAATATCAGTAAGAGCCAGGAAGAAAAGAGGAATACAATTTCTGAATTGAAGCACATAGTAGAAGGAATCAAAAGCAGGCTAGAGAAAGCAGAGGATTGGATCAGTGAGCTGGAGGACAACGTAGACAAATATTCCAAGACAGTATAACAAATGAAAAAGATTGAAAAAGAATGAAGAGGTTTTAAGAGAGTTGCAGGACAACATGAAATGTAATAATATCTGTATTATAGGAGTACCAGAAGGAGAAGAAGAGGAACAAGAGAGAAAACCTGTTTGAAAAAATGGTGACAGAAAAGTTCCATAACTTGATGAGAGAAAAAGTCATGCAAGTCCAGGAAGCACAGAGGATCCCAATTAAGATAAGCTCAAAGATGCTCTCCAAGACACATCATAATTGAAATGACAAAATTCAAAGACAAAGAGAGAATCTTAAAGGCAACAGGAGAAAAATAGCTAATAACATACAAGGGAGCTCTGATTTGGCTATCAGCTGACTTCTCAACAGAAATACTCCAAGCCAGAATGGAATGTCAAAAAACATTCCAAGCAATAATAGGCAAAGGCCTACAACCAAGACTACTTCATCCAGCAAGGCTCTTATTCAAAATGGAATGCAAAATAAGGAGTTTCCAAGACAAAAGAAGGCTAAAGGAATACATCTCCACCAAACCAGCACAGCAAGAGATACTAAAGAGACTGCTTTAAGAAGATGATGAACAAGAGAGATAGAGAGAGGGGAACACAGGTACGAAGGGAAAAATGACAATGAATAAGTACCTATCAATAATAACCTTCAATGTAAATGGATTAAATGCTCCAATCAAAACACATAGAGTAAGGCCCTGGCTGGTAGCACAGTGGTTAAGGCGCCGGCCTGTGAACCCAAAGGTCGCAGGTTCGATTCCCCAGCCAGGGCACATAACAAGGTTGCAAGCCAGGTCTCCAATCAGGTCTGTGGCTGGAGACAGGTGAAAAGCAGCCATACATTGATGTCTCTCTCCCTCTCTGCCTCTCTCCCTTCCCCTCTTTCTAAAAATAATGAAATAAAATCTTAAAAAAAAACAAAAAACACATAGAGTAGCTGAATAAATAAGAAGACAGGACTCATGTATATATATAAGATACATATATATATATATATATATATATATATATATACACAAGAGACCCACCTCAGGAGAAAAGACTGCACACACTGAATCTGAAGAGATGGTAAAAAAATATTCCAAGCAAATGGACATGGAAAAAAAAAAAAAAAAAAGCTGGGGATAGCAATACTCAAGACAAAATAGCTTTCAAAACAAAGGCCATAAAAAGAGACAAAGATGGATATTTCATGATAGTTAAGGAAACAATCCATCAAGAAGGTATAACCCTTATAAACATATATGTACCCAAAAGAGGAGCATCCAAAAATATAAGAAAAACCTTCAAGGATTTCAAGAAAGATATCAACAGCATCACACTCATAGTAAGAGATTTTACCACCCCATTGACAACAATGGACAGGTCTTCTGAGCAAAGAGACAACAAGGATATTATGACATTGAACAATACTCTAGATCGAACTGGCTTAATTGACATACAGAACATTTCAACCAAAAAGGGCAAAATATACATTCTATTCAAATGCACATGGAACATTTTCAAAGTAAGACCTGATAGAACACAAACAAATTCAAGAAAAATTGAAATTATATCAAGCATCTTCTCAGGCAGATCACAACAACTTGAAACTAGAAACCAAACTCAGGAAAAAACCTGAAAAACATTACTGAGTAACATGCTATTAAATAATGAAGGGGTTAGCAATGAGATTAAGGAAGAAATAAAATAGTTTCTGGAAACAAATGAAAATGAACACACAATAGCTCCAAACCTATGGGACACAGCAAAGGCAGTCCTGAAGGGAAGTTCATAGCCATACAGGCCTACCTAAAATGGAGAGAAAGACTTCAAATAAAAAGCCTATACTAAATCTATAAGAGCTAAAGGAACAAAAACAAATGAAGCCCAGAGCAAGTAGAAGGAAGGAAATAATAAAGATCAGAGCAGAATTAAATGACATAGAGACTAAAAGAACAATTCAAAGGATCAAGAAATCCAGAAGCTGGTTTTAGAAAAGATAAACAAAATTGGGGACAAGCTTCTAACTAGCCTCATTAAGAAAAAAAGAGAGAGGACCCAAATAAATGAAATCAGGAACAACAGAAGAGAAATCACAACCAATACCATAGATATACAAAGGATTGTAAGAAATTACTACACTTGATCTTAGCCAAAAGGCCGAGAAGCGATTGTAAGAAATTACTATGAACAAATATATGCCAATAAATTTGACAGCCTGGGTAAAATGGACAAATTTCTTGAAACATATAATCTTCCAAAACTGAATCCAGAAGAAGCAGAAAGCCTAAGTAGACCAATAATAACTAGTGAAATTGAAACAGTAATGAAAAAACACCTGGCATACAAAAGCCCCAGAACAGATGGCTTCACAGGCCAATTTTATTGAACATTAGGAAAGAGCTAACTCCTATCCTTTTAAAATACAAGAGGGAAGATTCCCAAACTCTTTCTATGAGTCCAGTATTATGCTAATTCCAAAACCAAGTAAAGACACAACAATGAAAGAATATTGCACACCAATACTGCTGATGAACATAGATGCTAAAATCCTCAAGAAAATATTGGCAAACTGAATCCAGTATTACATTAAAAAGATCATTGGGGAGATCCAAGATGGAAGTGTAGATAGACATGGTGCATCTCCCTTCACAACCAGAAATGGGTACATCCCAGAAACTAGAGACATCCAGAAATTCCTGAATATTGAACTGTACAGAAGGCCAACAAACAAAAGATAGAAGGAAGAAATACTTATCCAGACAGACAGGTAGGAGGGGTGGAGCCAAGGAAGCAGTCTGGCCAGCCGATTGCGATGTGGATTTGCACTGTGACAACTATGGCAGGAGAGCAGCAGGGGTTGGCCAGCAAAAAAAGCAGTCACTGTAGGGACAATTATTGAGTGCTTCTGACACCAAACCAGGTAGCACAGCTCACGGTTCCAGTGCCAGGGGAGATAATAAAGCCACATGGCTTCTTCTGACTGAAAGCCAGTGGAGTTTGGGGTAAAGAAACTATTTCTTCTCACAGAAGAGTCCATTCAGGCCCCCATGGTCCTGAACATCGGCAGACACACCCATTTTAGGAATCATGGACAGGGCAACAACTATAGAGGAGCAAATCCCATATGGGAAACAGAAGATGTACCTGAAAAAGGGGTGATTGCTGAGCAAGCAACAGAGTTCCCTTTGAGACCCCTTCCTCACATAAAACACTACAATGTGGTGAAACAGGTCACCTGTACTGATGACCCTCTCACACCTCTCCCTCACATACAGTGCCACAACTAGGTGAAAAGGTCTCCTGTACTGAAAAATACCTAAGGCTCTGCCCCTTACAACTCAACAGGTCCAACAGCTGCACCTAAGAAACAGAGGCACATAGGAGCCTGCTAAGATGCAGAGATGGAGAAATATGACTCAAAAAAGGGAACAGATCAAGGTCCCAATGGCCAAACTAAGTGACAAAAAATTAGCCAACCTGACAGATGCACAGTTTAAAACACTGGTAATACAGATGCTCATAGACTTCATAGATGTGCTTGAGTATGGCAAATGTAGAAGGGAAAAAGTAAGGGCGAGACCAAGTGAAACAAAGGAAAATACACATAAAACCAATGGTGACGGGAAGGAAACAAGGGTTCAAAACAATTTGGAACATAAGGAAGAAATAAACAGTTAACCAGTAAAGAAAGTAAAAATAAGAATGAAAAAGAATGAGGAAAAGCTTAGGAACCTCTAGAATAACTTTAAATATGTCAACATCCATATCATAGGGGTGCCAGAAGGAGAAGAGAAAAAGCAAGATATTGAAAACTTGTGTGAAAAAATAATAAAAGGAAAACTTCTCAAATTTGGCAAAGGAAATAGACATACAAGCCCAGGAAGCACACAGAGACCCAAACAAGCTAGACCTAAAGAGGATTACACCAAGACATGTCATAATTAAAATGCCAAAGGTTAAACATAAAGAGAGGATCTTAAAAGCAGCAAGAGGAAAAGAAAAAGGAGACAGTTACCTACAAAGTGTTTCCTATAAGACTCTCAGCTGATTTCTCAATAGAAACTTTGCAGGCAAGAAAGTAGTGGCAAGAAATATTCAAAGCGATGAAAAACAAGGACAACCAAGATTACACTATCTAGCAAAGCTATCATTCAGAATGGAAGGGCAGATAAGGTGCTTTGCATACAAGGTAAAGATAAAGGAGTTCATCATCACCAAGCCATTATTTATGAAATGTTAAAGGGACTTATTTAAGAAAAATAAGATAAAAACTATGAACATTAAAATGATAACAAACTCACAACTATCAACAGAACCTAAAAAATAAAAAGGTGGAAACCCCCCTGCCCCTAAACTAAGCAAACAACCAGAATAGAACCAGAAACATAGGTATGGGGATCATTGAGAGGGTTATCAGCTGGGAGGGAAAAGTGGGCCAAATGGGGCAATGGTGCATAGATTAGGAAACATAGTTGGTGGGTACAAGATAGGCAGGGGGAAGATAAGAATAATAGAAGAAAGGGTAACATCAGAGAACAACCCATGGACATACACTAAGGGGGAGGGTGGACTGTGGGAGGAAATGGAGGGCTAGGGTGGAGGGAAGCAAAGGGAAAAGAATTTGGAAAAATTGTAACAGCATAATCAATAAAATATACAGAAAACAAAAGCAAAAATCATGCACTATGATTCATCCCTGGGATGCAAGGATGGTATAATATTCATAAATCAATGAGTGTAATACACCACGTAAACAAAATGAGAGACAAAAATCACATAATCATATCAATAGATCCTAAAAAAGCATTTGATAAAGTACAGCACCCATTTAAAATAAAAACACTCAGCAAAGTGGAAATAGAGGGAGCATGCATCAACATAATTAAGGCCATATACAAGAAACCTACAGCCAAAATCATACTCGATAGGCAAAAGCTAAAAGGTTTCCTCCTAAGATCAGGAACAAGACTAGGGTGTCCACTGTCTCCACTCCTATTCAACATAGTTTTGGAAGTTCTAGCCACAGCGATTCCAACAAGTAAATGAAATAAAAGGAGGAAGTAAATTGGAAATTAGAAAGGAGGAAGTAAAACTGTCATTATTTGTAGATGACATGATAGTATACATAGAAAACCCTATATGCTTCACCAAAAAAAATCACTCAACCTAATAAGTGAATTGGCAAAACAGCAGAATACAAAGTCAATATTCAGAAATCAAAGGCATTTTTGTACACCAACAAAGAAATATCAGAGATAGAAACTAGGGGTAAAATCCCATTTACTATAGCAAGAAGAAAAGTAAATTACCTAGGAATAAACTTAATCATGGAGGTAAGAGACTTAGAGAACTTCAGAATACTGAATAATGAAATTAAGGAAAATACAAATGTACGGAAGCATATACCATGCTCATGGATGGGAAGAATTAACATCATTAAAATGTTCATAGTACCCAAAGCAAGTTATAGATTCAATGTTCTCCCTTTTAAAATAACAATGACATATTTCACAGATCTAGAATAATTACTTCAAAAATTTATATGATGCCATAAGCAACCCCAAATAGCCTCAGCCATCTTGAGAAACATGAACAAATACCTGATATCAAATTATATTACAAGGCCACTGTAATCGAGACAGTCTGGTACTGGCATGAGAACAGATACACAGGGCGAGCTCAATCAGTTAGCAATAACTTTGCATGTCCTTATTTCATATGCTTCTTATTAATTTTGAAAAACTATGTTTCTAAGGTTATGATTTAACATCAGTATTTCAGATATAAAGGATAAAATTCTGAGAGCAACTGTCATGTCAAATGAATACGATGTTAGAGCAATCATAGTTTTTGGATTGCGTGCAAGGTGAACTGCAAAGGAAATTGCAGACTTCAATGACATCCCTTCATGTACAGTTGACAACATGAAGAAGGTGTATGATGCTGATCCTGACGTTGCCACACCAACAAGGAAAATGCATCAGGTACGAAAGGGTTGCACAAGTCCAGATATTGGACTCAGAATCCAGGAGATCATCAATGATGATCCAGGATGTTTACCTTGATGTTTTGAGAGAAGTAGTTGTACTATGAATGAAGCAAGTCACAAATGGACGTCATTTTATCTTCCAACAAGATGGTGCACTAGCACATAACACCAAAAAGGTGCAAGAATTTCTCAGTGTCAATGTTCCTGAGTTCTGGTCAAAGGAAATCTGGCCTCCTAGTTCACCAGATGCAAACCCTTTAGACTATTATGCATGCAGCATTTGTGAGAGAGAAGTTAATAAATAACCTCATTCCAGTAAAGAGGCTGTTAAAGCTAAGACTGAAAACATTATGATGTCCATGGATAAAGAAAAGTTAAAGTGTGCTCAAGATTCTGAAGCTGAATGGAGTCTATTATTGCAGCAAATGAAGACTTTTTTGAACAATTTAAAAAATAATGACTATGTATTTACTATGTTTATGTATGAAAATAGATTTATTTCTAAATATAGCACTTTGTGGTATGTTTATTTTACCAAAATTTGCTAATTGATTACCTGCACCCTGTATAGCTTAATGTAACAAATTAGAGAGCCCAGAAATAAACTCAGGTTTCTATGGTCAATTAATAATTGACCAAGGAGGCAGGAACATAAAATGGAGTGAAAATAGCCTCTTCAACAATTGGTATTGGGAGAACTGGACAGCAACATGCAACAAAATAAAACTACACCACCAACTTATACCATACACCAGAATCAACTCAAAATGGATAAGACTTAAATGTAAGCCATGGCACCATAAAAGCCCTAGAGGAAAACATAGGCAGTAAAATTTCAGATAACCCAGGAAGCAATATTTTCACTGACATATCTTACAGGGTAAGAGAAATAAAAGAAAGAATAAATAAGTGGGACTATTATCAAACAAAAAAGCTTCTGCTTGACTAAAGAAAACATCAGCAAAATGAAAAGTGAACTGACCATATGGGAAAACATATTTGCCAATAATACCTTTCACAAGGGTTTGGTCTCCAAAACATATACAGAACTCATAGGACTCAACACCAGGATGACAAACAATCCAATTAAAAAATGGGCAAAGGACCTGAACAGGCACTTCTCCAAGGAGGACATACAGAGGGTCAATAGGCATATGAAAGAACGCTCAACATCACGCCATTAGAGAGATGCAGATTAAAACCACAATGATACCACCTCACACCTGTCAGAATGGCCATCATTAACAAATCAAGAAACAAGTGCTAATGAAGCTGTGGAGAAAAGGGAACCTTAGTGCATTGTTGGTAGGAATACAGACTGGTAGGGCCACTATGGAAACTACTATGGAATTTCCTCAAAAAATTAAAAATTCAGAAGAACATATGCACCCCTATGTTCATAGCTGCACTATTTACAACAGCCAAGTGCTGTAAACAGTCTAAATGCCCATCAGTGGGTGAGTGTATCAAAAACTTGGTACATTTATTTACACAATGGGAATACCACACAGTAGAAAGTAAGGGGAAACTCCTAACTTTTGGGACATTATGGATGGACGTGGAGAGTGTTATGCTTAGTGAAACAAGCCAGGCGGCAAAAGACAAATATTATAGGATTGATCTCATCTAATACAGGAACCTAATGAAGAAAACAAATGACCAAAATAGACCCAGAGGCATAGAAACAAGTAACATACTGATAATGACCAGAGGGGAGTGGGGAGGAGGAGAAGGGGGCAAAGAAGTAGGGTCTAGTACAGGAATGACCCATGGACATGAACAACTGGGCAGGGATTGATTGAGATGGGGCGGGGCAGTGAAGAGCAACTCGGGAAAAATTGGAACAACTGTAATAGAACAATGAAAAAAAGATCTGTTTTAGGAATTTTCAAATATGAAGTACAACATTATTAACTATAGTCACTATACTGTACATTACACCCCTGTTACTCATTTATTTTTTTAACTGCAAATTTGTACCTTTTGACCTCCTTCACCCATTTTGCACCCCCTCCAATTCTCCACTTCTGGCAACCACCAACCTGCTGCTCTGTATCTATGAACTCAATTGTTTTGTGTGTGCTTTTTTATACAAAATATTTTTTAAATGTTGATTTTTTTTAAGGTCAAGAAAGACTGGAAATGTTCTAGATTAAACAAGTCTAAAGAGTTATGAAATTAAATGCAATATCTGATCTTAGCCTGGATCTCATTCTGGAAACAATTAATATAAATTCCTTTATATTTGCAGAACCAAATTCTAAGCTAACGCCAAACCTTGAACAATTGACTAGTGATGCGTAATAACATTACCAAGTAACAGCACATCCCTGTGCTAACTGGCTCACTTAACAGAGCGAATTTACTAACTCGCTGCGTTTAGAAGGACCGCGTCTCCCTTCCTCAGTGAGGGGCTCCGCAGTGAGCTCCTCCCACTGTCAGCAGCAGCCCCAGAACCAGGCTCCGCTGGGGGTGGAGCTGGCTGCGGACCTCGCCTGGGGCGACAGGGAACCACCTCCAGCTGCAGCAGCGGAAGCGGAAGCGCTGGGTGGTAGCCTTGGAGACGCGTTGGCTGGGGCTGCGGGAGAAGCGCCACCTTTGACCTGCAATTGGGGCCACGTCAGCCGCAGGCGCAGACGCTAGTGAGGAGGGGACGTCGGAGCTGCGTTCTACCGAGCTGTGTAGTTGTAGTGGCCTGTGGGCTGCCAAGCTGCGGATCCCAAGGCTGCATTGTGCCAGCCGCCATGGAGGTAATGCGGCCGGCCAGAAGAGCAGGTTGGGGTTGAGGCCCACCACCTTCCCCGCAAGCCTTTCCGCACCCGGGTTAGACGCCGGTATGAGCCCCCTGTGAAGGCTAAGAAGCGTCCCCGCAGCCTCGGGTTGCCATTTCTTTCCCACCTTCCCAAAATTCAGTCCCTTGCCATTGCCCGGCCCTTCAGAGCCTTACTTACGGTTGGTACCAGGGACAGGCCCTTCCCCAGTTTTCTTTCGCACGTTCAAGTTTTCTTCCACTTGATCCCGCGGAGGGGGAACGTTCTTAAGGTTCCGCGTTCCGTTCGGGATTAGAAAAAAAGTATTTCTGACCACCTGGGTTTGATTTTGTTTTGCAGGAGCCTGTTCAAGATAGGGTGGCTTCACCAGCCACCCCTGGAACCGGGAAATCTAAGGTGAAGCGAGTACTTGACTAGCAGACTCCCTGAGTAGTGGAAGGATGATGAATTGGAAGACTTTGTCATAGGGAAGGGATGACCTATTTAAAAAAAAAGCCCCTCCCCAAGGAATCTCATTTGTAACATACAGTCACCCATTTATTTAAATTTCCTGCTATGAAAAAAGCTGACTTTGTTTACCTCCTTTTTCTGACTAGCGCAGCTGAGAGATTCTGCAATTTTTCAGACATTAAACAAATAGTTTTACTTATAAAGAGTTATATAGTGTAGTGGGAAGAGCAGAGACATAGGTAAGTAGGAATTAAAAGAGTCTATTCTCTGAAGGTAGAGTTGAATTGGGTAATTTTATGGCCCTGTAAGGCAGGGCAGTTTACCATTCAACAGTTAATCAAAGTTGTGATATATTGCTTGCATACTAAGTTTCAGGCACTTCCCTAAAGGCTCATTTCCTTCATTTCAGCTTCATGGTAATAGTAAGATAACTACTTTATTACAATAATTTTACAGGTGAGAAAGCAGCCAACATGTTAAGTATTTTGCATGATTTTTTAGTTAAAGCCTAAATGCAACATGATTCATCTTATTACTGTAAGAATTATGGTTACTTATGCATGTAGCCAAAGATTTGCCTTCGATAGAATGAAATGCTTTTACAGCACTAGAGAACTTTAAGTAGAGTAGTTTCGGTGCCCTACTTTTTCAGTTATAGAAATCAAAACCAGGAAAGTGTCTCAACCTCTGACAATATCTGTAAGTGCACATGTGCTATTTTTATATTTCCTAGTAGTAGCTTAACTAATTGAAGTTGCATTTGCCCATTTTTAAAAATGTTTGGTTGTAATAAATCTTTACAAAAGATTTATTTACAAAAGATTTATTACATAGGATTTTAATTTTTGGCAGATATGTTTCTTTTTACAATATAGTAGAAGTATGAGTTATAACAAATTGGTAATACCAGTCACTGCATCTTTCAGCTGGAAACATTGCCCAAGGAAGAGCTTATCAAGTTTGCCAAGAAACAGATGATGCTAATACAGAAAACGAATTCAAGATGTACAGGTATTGGGTCGAAAATACTTATTATGACCACAATATAATTTAATCATGGTTCAAAATTAGTTTTTTAATAGTACAGGGTGCATGGGATAAAGTGGCAAAATTTTAGTAAAATAAACAACATACAACAGTGTTATATTTTGAAATAAATTTATATGTAAATACATAAACATAGTCATTATTTTTTAAATTGTTCAAAAAAGTCTTCATTTGCTGCAATAATAGACTCCATTCAGCTTCAGAATCTTGAGCACACTAACTTTTCTTTGTCCATGGACATCATAATGTTTTCAGTCTTAGCTTTAACAGCCTCTTTACTGGAATGAGGTTGTTTATTAACTTCTCTCTCACAAATGCTGCATGCATAATAGTCTAAAGGATTTGCATCTGTGTTGAAGTAGGTGGCCGTATTTCCTTTGGCCAGAATTCAGGAGCATTGACACTGAGAAATTCTTGCACCCTTTTGGTGTTATGTGCTGGTGCACCATCTTGTTGGAAGATAAAATGAGGTCCATTTGTGACTTGCTTCATTCATAGTACAACTACTTCTCTCAAAACACCAAGGTAAACAACAGTCACCTTCAAGCCTTATGGAAACAAATGCAGGTTCGTGATACCTCCTTCATTGCTGACAACACCTAACACCATCACTGTAGAAGGAAATTTCGTTTTCATGACAATTGGGATTTCATTAAGATTCTCACAGAGCCACCCGTTGTTTCTCCTGTTGACTATTTGGTCCTGCTGAAAATTCTTTTCATCAGAGAAGGAAATCAGAGGGTTTTTTTGCCTTGGGATTCTTCAATGTTGTTAGCAGTTTCCTTGCTTTTTCTTTTTTTTTTCTTCAAATTTCTGAACAGGTTTTTATTACACAGAGGGGATAGGGCTCAGTCCTTCTTGACTGCAGCCTTCCTCATGGCTGCAAGGACATTGCTCAGCTCCTCTCTCTTTGTCTTGGCACGGATGTATGTCCCCAACCTTTTCTTGATGAATTTCAGGGCCCTCTTGTCCTCAGAGACCTTGAGCAGCTCCATAGCACGCCGTTCATAGGGGCAAAGCCACATACCTCTCGGATCATGTGCCGCACAAACTTGGTGTTTGGTGAGGTGCCCATGGTGGCGGCTGTGCCTCGGTTCTTTGTCACCTTGTGACCCTTGTTGAGGCCCACCGCCATTGGGTAGTGGAGAGCCATGGCTGCTGCTCTTCAATGGCTACTGCGGTGGAAGGGCTCTCCTTGCTTTTTCAAAGGGCCTTTCCTTTGTCTGCTGTGTCCTAAACTGGCCTCTTCTAAAAACATATGATCTGTATCTGATATCTTCAGCAAGAATCTTGAGAACTGTTGCATTTGACATTTGCAGTTCTCTTGCTATGGAGCACATTGACTTTCCTGGATCTTCATTGATGTTCTCCTGGATTGTGTGTCCAATATCTGGACTTGTGCAATCCTTGTGTTCTTTATGCGTTTTCTTTATTGGTGTGGCAACATCAGGATCAGCATCATACACCTTCACATTGTCAACTGTATGGAAAGGGATGTCATTGAAGTCTACAATTTCCTTAGCAGTTCACCCTGCACACAGTCCAGAAACTATGGTTGCTGTAACATCATATTCCTTTGACATGACGGTTGTTCTCAGAATTTAATACTTTGTTAAATCATATCCTTAGAAACAGTTTTTCAAAATTAAGAAGCATGTGAAATAAGGAGATGCAAAATTATTGCCAATTCATCTTGTGCACCCTGTACTTTGGCTTGTTTTATTTACCAGTGAAACCACTAAAATCTTAGACAATGTAGTGGAATCTTATTTAGCATTCCAATCATTTGCCTCTGAGTCATTCAAGTCAGGGAGGGGGATTTTTAAAAACAATTTGTTAAAATTAAGCCCTTTTTACTTCATTTAGAATGTATGTTCATATGAATTAAGCATTTTTTTCTACACTAATCAATTGAAACAAGGCTCTGAACCAAAGAAAAAGTCCTAAGTAAGGTAATTGAAGGTTTTCAATTCTAGGATTTTGCATTATATTTATTTGCAACACTGACTATTTAGTTTCCCTTTCTATATATTCCAAAAAGATGAAGATATTAGTATCCTTTTTAGTATTGTGTAGGTTAGTGTTTAAATTTCCAGTGACTTAAATGTTAGCTGCATAGCCTAAAAGCCAAGACTTATTTTCTACTTAAAGGTGAAGTTGCGTTTTAGAAGGTTGGATTAGTTTATGATAGAGTAATTTACATGGAAATGTGGTCTAGGCCCCAGACCTAGACATGAGTTGATGAAATAAATTAGGTTAGCTATGCTTTAAGATTGGACAATAAGAAGTTGCTTTCAGCTCTGGCTGAGCGGCTTAGTTGGTTAGATTATCGTTCCTGTGCATCACCAAAAGGTTGTTGTGGGTTAGATCCCTGGCCTGGACATATATAGAAGACAACCAATAGATGTCTCTCTTTCGCATTGATGTTCTTTTATTTCACTTTTCTCTCTCCATTTCTCTAAAATTGATGAACATATCTTTGGGTGAGGATTTAAAAGAAGGGGTGGTGGTGTTGGGCCCTGCTCAGTGCTGCTCAGGTTGATTGGAGCATAGTCCCATAAACCAAAAGGTCATGGGTTCAGTTCCCAGTTAGGGCATATAACCTAGGTTGCAGGCTTGGCTTGCTCTTTAGTCGGGCATGTATGACAAGCCTGCCAATTGTTGTTTCTCTTCTTCCTCTTCCCCTCTCCCTTCTCTCTAAAAGCATTAAAAAAAAAAAAAAAAAAAAATCCTTGGGTGAGGATAAAAAAATTATGATGTTGCTTACAGCTGAAATAACATAATTTCTGAGATTTGCTTCAAAATTTATTGGAAAGGAGAAAGTGAGCACAGGTCAGGATGAAACAAGACTGGCCTTGTAATAATTGCTAAATCAAGGTGATATATACATGCTGATTAATCATACTATTATCTTTACTTTTATTTTTTGGAGTTCCCATAATAAAAAATAAATAAAAGGTATTACTGAATGAAGTTGATCTTTTCATAAAATATCTGCTGCTGCTTAAATGTATTGTAATTTATAGTGGTTTTTATTTTTTAAAAGGATGTACTTACTACTTTAGTCAGTTATTTTTTATTTCTGAAATGGAATCTTTTCTTTTAAATAATTGTTTAGAATTAGAGAAAGAAATTGAAGAACTCAAATCAAAATCTGTTGCTGGAGGAACTGATGAAATTATTAAGGTAATGAAATAGTTGTGACTATTGCTTTAATTTACTTTTATTTACTTAGAGGAAATGTTTAATGATAAATCTAACTTCCTTGAGGTCTTTTAGCCTCCTAGAATGCTATCTGGCTTTTTGTCCCTGTTTTTCAACTTCCTCTGTGCCCTTAAGTTTTTAATCACTTTGATTAACTGTAAAAAGAGAATTAAATGACCTTGAAGTCCTTTCTTTTCTGAAATGAGTATTATTCTCTCCTTTTTATCTAACACAGTGTAATTATGGTGATTGCCTCAATCTCAGTCCCACTGTTCCCTCTCCCCCTCTCCCCCTCAGAAAATCCAGCCATGTGCAGGTCTTTGATGATGATTTGGAGGCTGATCATTTATACATATGTTTAATCTATAGATCAACATGTATTCCCGGACATTATTACCGACCCACACACATCTCACAATTGAATTTCTAGCTATTTGGGGAACATATCTTTACCTGTTACTCTTGTCTTCTCAAAATGACCAAACTCCCTTCCCTGGACAGAGGCAGCACTATTTTTTAGGTCTTTATTCAGTTTTCCTGCCTTCTTTATCATCTGTGTCTTGTCAGTCAGTCACCAGAGCCCCATGGTTTTCTCAAGATAGGCCTGCAGTTTATCCTTCTCTGTATTCCATGGCTCTGTGAGAAAAGTTTCATGTCATGCATGACTTCTTTTAATATTAAACCCTAGCTAGGCTTTCCTTCTTTTTTTACTCCTATATCCAATTGCCAGATCACAGAATATTATTTATGTCTTGTTAATTCTGTTTAAGAACCTGAGTTGCTTATTCTTCCATGCCCTTAATCCTAAGTAAGTGCTTTTTCCTTCTCCCAGTTGGCCTAACCTTATTGAAAGTTTCTTTTGCTTTTCAAAGCTCCGCAATAATTTTTTCTTGATTTTTTTCACACTATCATTTGAGTTTTGTGACCTATTCTTTTATTATGTAATATCTTATACTCTTATTAGATGGCTCCAAATTTATGAGCATTGGACAATTGAAGGACTCAGGAAATTACTACAAGGGGAGGGGTCTCATATCCTTGTGCATATTGTGTAATATTTTTTTTTAGCCAAAATAATATATGAAGCATGAATGGTGTGCACAAATAACCGTTTGGATTTTTAATTAAGCATTACTGAATTCATAGTAGTTTTCTTTGTTTATTGGGTCATTATGTATTTTCTTAATCAGTTTTAGCCAATGATATGTAACGAAATGTTGACTCTGGAGCCAGATTGCCTGTTGGATCTTCAGATCCTTGCTGTGTTGCTTACCAGCAGTGTGACCATGGCTAAGTTTCTTCATTCTCTATAGACTAGAAATAATAATTCCTACTTTTGTCCTAGTTGATGTGGCTCAGTTGGAGTGTTGTCCTATAGACTGAAGGGTTGCTGGTTTGATTCCCAGTGAGGGCCCAAGCCCAGGTTGTTGGTTTAGTCCCCAGTCAGGGCACACAGGGGGCAGCCAATTGATGTTTCTTTTTCTACTCCTTTCTATAAGCAATAAAAACATGTCTTCAGGTGGGTATAAAAAATAAAATAAGGGGGTAACTCTTTTTAAAGCTGCCTCTCCTTGCTACTCCTTTCCTCCCCTTCCCACGCTCCTGTTTCCCGGTTCCCCAAATAAGCTCATGACTTGATTCAAAAAAAAAATTTTTTTAATAAATAAATAAAATTGAAAAAAAAAGGTAATTCCTGCTTTTCATGGGGTTGTTCTGAGTATTATGAGTAAGTACACATACAGCACGTGGAATGGCATCTTTCACATATAAGTGCTCAATAATTGTTTATTATCACTGTTACTACTATACATTTGTGGGGAAATTTTATACACACTTGAATGCAAGTGCACATGAACATAGATACACACATCAGAAGGAGGCTTTTGTATTTGAAAAGAAAACCACAAAGATTTTTTTTCTAATTTTGTATCAGTTAACTCTTGGCCTTTAAAATACTTGTTATACAAACCCATTTCAGAACATATAAATATCTGCCCTTTGTTTTTTTATCCCCAATCAATGTATTTTCCCATTATGTCAAAATTACTAAATATGAGGTTAGAAGTTTCTCTAACTTAGCAGGTTATTAGCTTAATACTAGGTTTTATTTTAATATTAATTCGTATTATCCTAACCACTCAAGTTGCAGAAAGTAATGGTTTGATAAAATGAGAATGATATCTTTGATTTCCAGCTCTAGTGAGAAAATTACTTTGGAGAGTGATTGGGAAAGATGTGCCTCGGTTACTCAGCTGTTACAAGTTTTCTGTTCTAGAAAATAATATACTATAATATAATAGGTCCTCTACACTTCTGGAAAACTAAAGATATTCTACCTAAGTTTTCTCTATTTGAAAAACTATACTGGAAAAACATGGCTTTGAATATAAAATTTTCTGTTCTTAATATAATGTTAAATATAATATACATATATATTTAATATATTTTATTTAATAGAATTATTTTTTAATTTTTAATTTTAATTATATTTTATTGATCATGCTATTACAGTCGTCCTAACTTCTCCCCCTTTATCCCCTCCACTCAGCACCCCCAATTCCCTGAGGCAATCCCCTCACCATTGTTCGTATCCAGGATCATGCTTATAAAAGTTCTTTGGCTGCTCCATTTCCTGTACTGTACTGTATAGCTCCAGGGCTATTCTGTAACTACCTATTCATACTTAATTCCCTCACTTGTACAACCATTCCCCCAGACCCCCATACCTTCTGGCAGCCATCAAAATGCTCTCCAGATCCATAATTTTGTCTCTGTTAATATTGTTTGCTTAGTTCGATTTTTAGATTCATTTGTGGTATGTATTTATTGCCTTACTTGTTCATCATTTTTTTTCTCAAGTTAGTCCCTTTAACATTTCATATAATAATGGTTTGGTGATAATGAACTCCTTTAGTTTTTTCATGTCTGGGAAGCGCTTTATTTGCCATTCAATTCTAAATGATAGCTTTGTTGGTAGATCGATCTTGGCTATAGGTCCCTGCTTTTCATGACTTTGAATATTTCTTGCTAATCCCTTCTAGCCTCCAAAATTTCTTTTCAGAAACCAGCTGACAGCCTTACGAGAATTCCCTTGTCAATAACTAACTGCTTTTCTCTTCCTACTTTTAAGACTCTCTCCTTATCTTTAACTCTTGATACTATAATGATGTGTCTCAAAGTGGACCTTTTTATATCCATCTTGTTTGGGACTGTGTGTGTGTCCTGAACTTGCAATTTAGGGAGGTTTTCTTTCGTTATTCCTTCAAACAAGTTTCCAGTTACTTGCTCTTTCTCTTCTTCTGGCACCTCTGTGATGTGAATGTTGGACTGCTTGAAGTTGTCCCAGAGGCTGCTTATACTGTCCTCAGTTCTTGGATTCTTTTTTACTTGTTGTTCTCATTGGTGGTTTTTTACTTCCTTATGTTCCAAATCATTGACTTGATTCTCAGCTTCATCTACTCTACTATTGTTTCCCTATAAGTTGTTCTTTATTTCAATTAGTGTATCCTTTTTTCTGACTAGATGTTTTTTATGCTACTGAGGTCTTCACTAAGTTCCTTGAGCATCCTTATAATCAGTGTTTTGAATTCTGCATCTGATAGGTCACTATCTTTATTTTGTTTAGCTCCTTTTCTGGAGTTTTGATCTGTTCTTTCATCTAGGCCATGTTTCCTTGCCTCCTCACTTTGGCAGCCTCCCTGTGTTTCTGTGTATTAGGTAGAGCTCTATAACTCTGTGGTCTTGGTAGTGTGGTCTGTAGTAGGTGTTCTATAGGGTTCAGTGGCACAGCCTCCCCTATCACCCAAGCTGGATACTTGATGAGCCTTCTTCATGTGAGCTGAGTACAACCTCCCTCTTGTAGTTGAGCCTTTGTTGCTATTGGCAGATCGATGGGAAGAATTTATCCAGGCCAGTCAGTTGCAAGGATTGGCAGTGACTACTGACCATCTACTTCTGCCCTCTGTGGAGGATCATCTGTGCAGGAGAAGGATGGTGGTGCTCTCCCATGGTCTGAAGCTGTCCCCTGGGTGCATAGGGTCTGGGGTTTCTGGGAGGTGCAGGGTAAGATCAGCCTCCACCTATGTTTTGCCCTGGGCCACTTTGCCTGAACTATAAAGCTATCTGAGATGGCTGCTGCTTGTGTTGGGCTTGAGGATTCCCAGGTAAGCCAAGGTGTGAATCTAGGGTGGCTGCTGCTAGTAGGGGGCCTGTCCTCAATCTACACAGAGGGTAGGTCCCTAAGTAGGGGGCAACAGGAGATTAAGAAAGACACAACAGCCCTGCCTGGTAGCACAGTGGATAAGGCACCGGCCTGTGAACCCAAAGGTCGCAGGTTCGATTCCCCAGCCAGGGCACATAACCAGGTTGCAAACCAGGTCTCCAGTCAGGTCTGTGGCTGGAGGCAGGTGAAACGCAACCATACATTGATGTCTCTCTCCCCCTCTGCCTCTCTCCCTTCCCCTCTTTCTAAAAATAATGAAGTAAAATCTTTAAAAAAAAAAAGACACAACACAGTTTAGAGAAAGGCGGGGGCCAGGTGCAACATTGCTCTTGGATGGAGAGACAATGACCATGAACATGATCTCGGAGTTTATTTTATAGGGGTTGGTCAGATAAAGCTCAAGGTTTTGCAGACTTAAGGGAACACTGCGGGCACAGATTGTCCCATTCCCAGGCTATCTAAACAATAAATGTTTCTTCTGCAACCGTCACAGCAGCATTCAGCTGAAGCTTACGGTTATCTATAACCTTCTCAACCCCCGCTGGTTCTGGCTGCCGTCAGCTGCTGGCCTGCTTCTGCTGTGCAGATGCAAGCAATCAAGTGTGGCTTTGCCAGCACTGTCTTAGCTTTTGACATCGGCAATCACCATCCCCTACAGCCTGGGCTCACTGAGGCCAGCTACTGCTTGTTTGATATGATTTAGGAAGTTGTGAACCTGAGCCACAATGAGCCATTCATATGGAAAAATAGCTTAGGTGGGCCCATCAATTGGGTGGGGTGGAGGCTCTGAGGCTCTCAAGGATGGGTTAAACAGTGTAAGCCAGGTTGACAGGGTCTCAGATATGATACCAACTTGCCATCCTGTGTGGGGGTTAGAAAAAGGACAATGGCCTGTGCTTGCCTTGATGCCAGACACTTCAGTTCCTCCCTGTATGTCACCAGTGCCTTTTGAGCTGTTACCCTGCTGCTGGAGCTCGGAGGGAGTGAGTCTTAAGTATGTGAGTCATGTGTGGGTTCTGTAAGAGATACTGTTCAGGGCTCCAGAAGTTTCTTCCACTAACTCAATCCCTAGTAGTTTTTGCAGCCAGAAGTTGTGGGGGCTTACCTTCTTGGCACTTGAACCCTGGGCTGAGTGGCCTGCTATGGGGCTGGACTCCTTAGTCCGAAGATATCCCTTCTGATTTTAACTACCACATGCAGATGTGGGACCAACCTGTTTCAAGCCTTCACCCGTCCTACCAGTCTGGATGGATGTGGTTTCTTTAATTCTGTAGTAGTCAGACTTACATTCGACTCAATTTCTGACAGTTCTGAATAATGCTGGTTCTGTAGTTTAGTTGTATTTTTAATGTGGCTGGGTGAGGAGTGAGCCATGTCTGCCGACACTGACATCTTGATGTACTTTTTACAAGTTTTAGTTATGATAAAAATTTCTGCTAGTCATTTTCTAGTGCATTGAAATATACCTAAACTTATTGCATACCTTACATATTTGGCCTTTTAAAAAGAGCGATAAAAAGCCATATTTCCCATGTCAAAAATTGAGGTGCATGTATTAACATGAATTTATATGCTGCTTCCAAATGCAAGAGAAAGATGAAATTTGTGTGTTAAGATATCAGAATTTCTAATATGTACCACTCTTGTCATTTTTACTTTGCTAGAATCAAATTTTTTTCCTAAGAAATAACTAACTGTTCATTCTGGGCCTGTAATCTATAGGGTTTTGTCAGTTAATGGCCCCTATTATATATATATATATTTTTTTTTCTTTTCTTTCTTTCTTTTTTTTTTTTTGTAAAGAGGGGAAGGGAGAGAGGCAGAGAGGGAGAGAGACACCAATGTATGGTTGCGTTTCACCTGCCTCCAGCCACAGACCTGACTGGAGACCTGGTTCACAACCTGGTTATGTGCCCTGGCTGGGGAATCGAACCTGCGACCTTTGGGTTCACAGGCCGGTGCCTTATCCACTGTGCTACCAGCCAGTGGCCCCTATTATAGCTTGTAAGTTTAATGAATGTATTGAGGCTACCCCTGATATTTACCAATCAGTTTATATTTTAGTACTTTATGTAAAGAAAATAATTATAAAACTAAAATTGTTTAACAAAAGCAGTATATGCACATGATTTAGAAATAATACTAATAACTAACATCATTTTACAAAGTAACTTCTGGCAATTATCTCTATATTTCTAAATAGTATATTTATAGTGTAATTTCATGATTTATATTTTAGATATTTAGTTATTAACTTCCAGTTAAAGCAGACAAAACTTTAGCTGTCTTTCACAATGACTCCTACTTTCCAAATGGTCATCAGTGTTTTCACGTACTAATTTGCTCTGGTTGTTCTCTATACTTGTTGCAGTTTTCTTGGATTAGGTCTTTTGCCATGGTTGTATGAATTTTACACTGCTTTTCTTTTTTTATGTTCTTAAGTATATTTTATTGATTATGCTGTTACAGTTGTCCCAGTTTCATTGCCCTTTGCTCCATTCCACCCAGCACCCCCCTTCCCTCCCACAATCCCAACCCCCTTATTTCATGTCCATGGCTTGTGCATATAAGTTCCCTATATTATTCTTTATGTTAACTCCCCCCTGTCTGTCTTGTACCCACCATATTTTGTAATCCCTGCACCATTTCCCCATTTCACCTCCTTCCTTCCAGCTGGTAACCTTCCCAATGATCCCCATACTTATGATTATGTTCCTATTCTGGTAGTTTGCTTAGTTTGTTTCTGTTTTTATTTTTTAGGTTCTGTTGTTGGTAGTTGTGAGTTTGTTGTCACTTTAATATTCATGGTTTTGGTATTTTTCTTAAGGAAGTCCTTTCAACATTTCATATAATGGCTTGGTGATGATGAACTCCTTTAGTTTTACTTTGTCTGGGAAACACTTCATCTGTCCTGCCATTCTGAATGATAGCTTTGCTGGATAGAGTTATCTTGGTTGTAGGTCCTTGCTTTTCATCAGTTTGAATACTTCTGGCCAACTCCTACTAGTCTAGATGGATGTGGTTTCTTTAATTCTGTAGTAGTCAGACTTCCATTCAACTCAATTTCTGAGTGGGAACAATACTGCTTGCTCAGCACTCTCCCTTTTCCAGGCACTTCTCCTGTTTCCTGTGTGGGACTGGCACCTCTCTGTTACCCTGGGTATGGTTCCCAGAGTGGGTGGATCTGGAGATGTTCTAGGACCTTGGGGGCCCTCTAAATGATTGGACTCTGTTGAGCAACTGGCAGTTTCTTCCTCTGCCCCAACTTCCACTGGTTTTCACAGTCAGAAGCAATAAGGTTTTATTTTACCTGGTGCAGGAACCATAAGCTACCAGTCTGTTCTGATGCTGAGAGCACTCCCCAGGTGTCCCTTCTTTTTTTTTAATGTGTGACTATGCTTTCTGCCGGTGAGCCGCAGTCACTGTTGCTGCCAAACCTCATCCTCTCTGTCCTGGTTCCACCTCTCCTACCTGTCTGGATGAGTATTTCTTCTTTATATCTTTTTTTTTTTTTTTCTTTTAATTTTATTGTTGTTGTATTACATCCATCCCTTTTTTTCTCCCCTCTGTCCCCCTCCCCACCCACCCTTTCCCCACAAAGTCAATCCCACCTGTTCTCCATGTCCATGGTTCCTTTATACTAGGTTCTTGTCTAAGCTGCTCCCCTTCTTTGCCTCTGCCTCCCCCTCCCCCCTACCCCTTTCCTCCTGACCACTGCAGGCCTATTCCTTGTATTCATACACTTGGTTCTGTTTTGCTTGTTGTTAGTTTTGCTCATTATTGTCCCGTAATGGGTGAGAACATATGATACCTGTCGTTCACTGACTGGCTTATTTCACTAAGCATAATATTCTCCAGTTCCATCCATGTTGTTGCAAAGGGTACAAGTTCCTTCTTTCTTTCTGCCATATAGAATTCCATTGTGTAAATGTACCAAAGTTTTTTGATCCAATCATCCAC
>PVIW01013340.1:0-27798 GCA_004026585.1 Noctilio leporinus
CCTTTTTATCTGTGTTCCTCTTTGGCTTTCTCTGTTTCTTCACATTATTTATTTATTTGTTTTTAAAGCAGACCCTTTAGCATTTCTTGCAATGCTGGTTTGTAGAGATGTATTCTTTTTTTTTCTTTTCTTTTTCCTGGGAAGCTCCTTATTTCTCCTTCTATCTTGTATGATAGCCTTGCTGGGTAGAGATTCTTGGTTGCAGGACTTTGTTTACCATGACTTGAAATACTTTTTGCCATTCCCTTCTGGCTTGAATTGTTTCTGTTGAATAATCATTTGATAGCCTTATTGGAGCCCTTTTATATGTTATTTGTTATTTCTCTCTTGATACTTTTAGGATTCTCTCTTTGTCTTTGAAATTAGCCATTTTAATAATAATGTGCCTTGGTGTGGGTCTATTTGGGTTGGTCTTCTTTGGGACCCTCTGTGCTTCCTGAACTTGATTAAAGTTTTCACTCATCATGTTAGGGAAATTTTCTATCATGACTTTTTGAACAGGTTTCCCATTCCTTGTTTCTCTTCTCCTTCTGGTATCCCTATGATAGAGATGTTGTTCCGTTTCATGTTGTCTTGCGGTTCTCTTAAGCCCTCTTCAATCTTGTTCAGCCTTTTTTTATTCTCTTGTAATGTCTTGGAGTATGTGTCTACATTATCCTCCAACTTGCTGATATGGTCCTCTGCTTCCTCTAGCCTATTGTTGATTCCTTCTACTGTATTCTTCAATTCAGAAATTGTGTTCTTCATTTCCTCCTTGCGCTTATTGATATTTTCTATGTCCTTTTCTTTGTTGTTGTAGCTCTCAGTAAGTTCCTTGTCACTTCCCTGGAGTTCTTTGTAATTTTCCTGGAGTTGTTTATAGTTTTCTTTGATATGGTTGAGCTCATTGAGCTTCTCTATCATCATTCTTTTGAATTCCTTATCTGGTATTTCAGGTGCTTCTGTTTCATTTGGTGGTCTTTCTGGGGATTTTTCCTTTCCTCTTGGTGATGGACTGATTCTTTTTTTTCCCCTTTATGGGTATCTGTTGTTGCTTGCTTTTTATTTATTTATTTATTTTTTTTGGTTTTTCCTTGGATTAACCTGCTTTGTTTCCTTGCCTTAGTTGAGCACCCCTCTTTGATAGATTTGTGGAGTTCAATGTTGCAGTCTTCCAGATTTTCTCCACTTGTTGATCTTGGTGTGTCCTTTATTTGGGCTGTCTGGTTTTATTCTGGACCTGTGGGCTTTTAGCAGGAAAAAAAGGAAAAGGAAAAAAATGAAGGAAAAAAGAAATAAAAAAGATAATAATAATAAGATGAAAGGGTTTAGATGGCTGTTCACCCTTAACAATCCCCGATTAGTCCAGATTCCAGATGGAACCAGGACCTGAGGGCTTTTAGCAGAGAAAAAATAAACTATATATATATGGGACACCTCCAAGATGTCCCCTCCAGCTCTTGGCAGAGGTTCCTGCCTGTGATGGGCGCCTGGCACCCCTGCAGGGATAGCCTGAAATCTCGCTGGTTCCTGTGATGACTGGCCTTACCCCCTGCAGCTCCCAGAGGAAGCCAACACTTCTTAGCCCCCCAGGGCAAGAGCCAATCCTCTAAGCTGACCAGCTTTCTGAGGAGTCCTTTATGCTGCCTCTGTGATGCACCTCTCCCTGTGCATCTGCAGCCTTTGTGCCTCACAATGGGTGGGTCTGTTGCCCCAGCTACTAGTTTCTGGCTCGCAGTTTTGAGTTTCTGCAGGAGCCTGGGGGCCTGTGTTGGTGTGCAGGGCTGGGCCTCCCCCCTTGCAAGGACTTCAAGCTGCTGTTTCCCATTTGGCTCAGCAGCACCATTTTCAGCCCTCTTGCCACTCCATCTGGTGCACTTCCCTGCTCCCCTGCTCCTGCTCCCCACAGGACTCTTCTCCTATGCCTCTGGCCCAGTGAGGAGCTTCCGTTCCCTGTTGCTGGAGCAAGGCTCTCATATAGTCCCTCCCCTGCAGGAGTTCAATTCCTCTTTCCCTCTGGAGTTTGCCCTTGCTGCCCACATTTTACTGTTCAGATTTCTAGTCACCAGGGAGCCTGGAACTGCTTTAGTTAAACACGCCCCTCTGGGTAGAGCCGCCACTGGCCAGAGCTGACGTAGGCCTGTCAGCTGGTAGGTTCAGAACCCACTCACCTGCTCCCCTGTAGGTCTCTGCTGCCTCTGGGCTGTGCTCCCCTGAGTCCAGATGCTGACCGTTCCCATTCTTAGGGACCTGAAGACGTCTCACGCTCCCTATCCTGTCCTCTAGCTGCTCTGGTACTCGAGAACACCATTAGCATTGCTCTCTACTCTGTTGCCATCTTTGATCTCTCAATGTTTTATTTAAAGTGATTATTCATAGGTACATATTTGATGCCATTTTATTATTAGACTATTTTGCTCAGTGTTTTTTGTTTTTGTTTTTGTTTTTTTTTACCTTTTATTATTCTTAAAGCAAGCCCTTTAACATTTTTTTTCCCCCCAGTATTGGTTTGGTGTTAATAATCTCCTTTAGCTTTTCTTTATTTCGTCCTCAATTTTAAATGATAGCCTTGCTGAGTAAAGTAGCCCTAGTTATTGGCCCTTGCTTTTCATTACCTTGAATATTTCACACCACCCCCTTCCAAATTGAAATGTTTCTGTTGAGAAGTCAGATGACAATCTATTTGATGCTCCCTTGTATGTATGTAACTACCTGCTTTTCTTTTGCAGATATTAGGCCTCTTTCCTTGTCTTCAGTAGTTGCCATTTTAATTTTGATTAATTTCAGTATAGGCCTCTTTAAGTCCAACTTGTTTGGGAATCTCTGAGCTTCTTGGACTTGTGTATCTTTTTTACTCACCAAATCAGGGAAGTTTTTGGTCATTACTTCTTCAAATAGGTTCTCAATCCCTTATTCTAGCTCTTCTCCTTTTGTTGTTCACATAATGTGGATATTATTATGCATCACATTGTCTAAAATGCCTCTTAAGCTCCCCTCATTTTTGTTTTAATTCTTTTTTCTTTTGCTTCTCTGCCTCTTTTATTTTTATGCTTTGCCTTCCAAATCACTGATTCAATTGTCTGCTTTATCTAATCTATTGTTTATTTCTTCCAGTGCATTACTTGTTTCAGATATTGCACTTTATTTTGAGTTATACTTTTTTGGTTTCTAGATTTTTTGTCATGCTGTTGAAAATCTTTATAATCATTACTGTAAACTCTCTGATTAATTACTTGCTTCCATTTCATCTACTTCTTCTGGAGAATGTTTTGGTCTTTTTATTTTGGGTCTATTTCTTTGTCTTCTCATTTAAATTACTTCTTTGTATTTGTTTTTATGCATTAAGTAAATCTGCAAAGACTCTGGTGTAGGCCTTTGTCAGATACTGCTTGCAATTGGCCCTGGGCAACCTGTTTGGAACTATCAATTATCCACAGCATGTGGCTCCCTATGCTGGTCATGTTTGTGTGAAGAAAGAACCAGGCTGTGGACCAAGGTTGGCTTTTTTCAGTATTAGGTCTGAGAGAGGGTTAACTAAGGTTCCAGAGATCTGCTAAGTTGTTAAACTAATCACTAATATAACCTCAAGCTATACTCAGCAATCTGGCTTAAGATCCACAGTGTGGAGAGTAATTCCTGAAGATGAGGCTATTGCTTTTCCTCAGGCTGATACCTCTTGGAGAGGAGTGTCCTGCCTGAGAAAGATGGCTTCTGTAGTATGGTGGATGACTCAGCACAGAGACCCTGGAGGCTGTTTCTTTAGTTTTTTTCCAGAGACACCAACCCCAGACATTTCTCCAGGGTCTCTAGTCTACTCTTCCTTTCCTCTGCCAAAACCCAGAGTAAATGGCTGCAAATTAAATACTGTGCATTAGCCCTTTAAGAGGTTCTCTGCTTCTCAAGCCATTTCTCACTGGTGGACAGAAAATCCTGCTTTTCACAGCTATATATTACATGGGTTCCTTTTCAGGCTGAGGTGCTATAGGCTAGGAAGTCCAGCTTGGGATGTAGAGCCCACACTCTTTAGAGGGAAACCCCAGCTGTTGAAATGTCCCTCCAGCCTTCAAATGCCACCCATGGAAGCCCAGCCAGCCGTCTCATTTCTCCTCCACATTCCCTAGCAGTCATGTTGTGGTGATCTGGCTTCTTTTATATATCCTTGAAAATAAGGCTTCCCTCCAGGGAGTGTTCAGTAGGTTATTCAGGATGATTTCTCTACAATTCAGTTGTAATTTGAGATTGATCCTTGGAGGAGGTTAGTGTAGTTTCTACTTGCTCTTCCACTATATTGAGTCTGCTCAACTATTCTAATAGTGATACTGATTTCCCTCTTGAAAATGTTTAAGACTAATATAGAAAAGTAAAATTTGCTGAGAGCATATGTTTAAAAACAAACTTTTAACAAAATAATTTGTAATTGTAGTTTAACTAAATTTCCAGTGTTTACATTTTTAAAGCAAGTATAGTTGACATTTACAATTCTGGTAAGCTCACTATTCAGTTAACTCATTTGTTTCTTCAAAGCCTAGAAAGCCAGAAATTTTATGTTCTTGATTTTTTTACATTTTACCAATTTTCACTTATATCTATAGGCAAGAAATATTTATGGGTAAACATCAATTTTTAAAAATATAAAAAATGGGTTATCAAAATTATTATGATCTAGAAAACAACCCTGAGAGTACTTTATAGATGAATAACATAGCAGAATAGTATATATTATTATATATTAGATTTTTAGAATTTAGAAAATTAAAAAAATGCAATTGTATGCCTATTTATAGATTTTCCACAAGCAGGTGTGCCCAACATAGCTATTGAATTTATTTTCACTACTGGTCCTTAGTTATCTAGTCAACTAGACTACTTATTGTTTCTTTCAAGTTCTTCTTTCTCCTCTACTCATCTTAAATAATTCAGTACAGTTACTTACATAATTATACCGTGACAATATTGCTAAATAAATGTTTACGCTTTGAAGTCATATTACAGAAAACACTATTAAATTATGGGAAAAAATTCCCCAAATGATTTGTCTTGTATTGTGTCTATAACTTTATTCTTTAAAACAATAATGAGAGACTAATTATAGTTTTTAAAAATGTTACTAAAGCTGAGGATGCAGAACATATTTTTTAGGATAAATTTGATGTCCAAAATCTACTTACTTTGTTTTTATTTTTGATAGGTGCTCTCATATGTACAGGGGCCAGAATTTAATGTGTGGCAAGTCTGATAGTCCAAATGCCCTCCTGCTCTTACATATAAATTTCTTTAATACTCATAAGCTTTCTACAGTTTCATTTCTTTCTGGGATTCCAAAAGCAGCCTTCTACCTCTAAATTTGTCCGAAAACAAACAGGAGAAGTTAATAGAATTTTATATAGTGAATCCACTCACAAAGTAAGGAAAGATAATAAACTCATATAAATAATAAAAATGATATGCTGTTTTCCTTGATTTGATTAGTTCAAAACTTGAAAGTAGGTGTCATTTATTTCCCTTCCACATTCCCAAAACAGCAGACATTAAAAGTTCATGTAATTGGCCCTGGCTGATGACACAGTGGATAAGGCACTGCCTGCAAACCCAAAGGTCACTGGTTCATTTCCCTGGAAGGGCACATAACCAGGTTGTAAGCCAGGTCTCCAGCCAGGTCCCTAGCTGGAGGCAGGTGAAAGGCAGCCATATATTTATGTCTCTATCCCTCTCTCCCTTCCCCTATCCCTAAAAAAATAAATAAAATCTTTAAAATATATATATATATTAATATATAAATATAAATATAAATAAATAAAAGTTCATGTATCTGTTTGAACCACCGGCAAGAAAGGAGGTTATAGACACATATTCTATATTCACTAGGTTTGTAATATCTTTGCAAATAAAACATCTAAACTAAATAAATAAGTTAATATGTTTAACTTTAATAAATTATCAATTTACTGAGAGCTATGAACAGGCTATTCTATACAATGTTGAATATTTATAAGGAGCTTAATATCAGTCAATGCCCTACATTATCTGTTCTAATGCTATAGACAGATCAACGAGCAAAGCAATGTAATTTTCCTCATGGAGCTCACCTTCCATGAAGGAAAGCCAAACAATCACACACAGTATAGAGAGTTAGGTTAATGTTATGAAAACATACTAACAAACAAAAGCAAGGGAACAGAGAATATACAGATTGAGGTAATATGTATTACTTAGAGCAGCAAGAAAAGGCCTCCTTGATGAGGATGGGTTGAGAAGACTGAAGAAAGGGAGGAAGTGGGCAAATGCCATCTGGTGGGGAAGTCAACAGACAAAGGCTTTCCCAACGTAGATTATGCTCAGAGGCTTAAGAAGAGCAAAGAGACCAATGTGGCTAACTTCAACTGAGCAAGGGAGGGGCTAAATGGAGGAAAAATGGGGATTTGGAGGAAAGTTAAATCATGTAGGGTCTTGTAGGCTCTGGGACAAAATTTAAGAAAGTAATATAGGAACCCACTGGTAATGTAGAATTTGAGATACAAAGCAATTAAGATATTTTCTCAAGGTCATAAATCAAGAAAAAGCAAATGTGGGTATATCTAACCACATTGCCTGCACACTAATCAACATACTATGTATAAGAAAAAGATATATAATCATCTCAGTGTAATATGGAAATTGTTAAGAGGAAAAAAATAGAATTTATTATGGTTTAGTGTTCAGAGAAACCTGCCCAAAGAAAATAGAACAGAACCAGGCTCTGAAGGGTGGTCAGTATTTATAAGAAAGAAAAAGAGGATATTGAGAAGAATGTGAATAAAATCACACTTTAGTTAGGAGATTAGTGTGACTCAGTTGAATGTGATTTTGAGTTTGGTAGGAAATATCTTGAGAAAAGAAGGTAGGAATTAGAGACTAAAGATATAACATTAGCTTTTTCCATGCTACCCGCTAATGGCCCCGTATCATGGTGTTCCCGGTTCCCACGTAACTTAAAGGGAAACTTTCACAATGTCCAGAGCCCTCCATGTCCTGCAAATGAAGGAGAATGTCCTCAAATTCCTGGTCTCATGGACCCACTTAGGTGGCACCAACCTTGACTTCCAGATGGAACAGTACATCTGCAAAAGGAAAAGTGATGGCATCTACATCATAAATCTGAAGAGAACCTGGGAGAAGCTCCTGCTGGCAGCCCGCACCATTGTCGCCATCAAAAACCCTGTTGATGTCAGCGTCATATCATCCAGGAACACAGGCCAGCGAGCTGTGCTGAAGTTTGCTGCTGCCACTGGAGCCACTCCTATGGCCGGCTGCTTTACCCTGCGCACCTTTACCAACCAGATCCAGGCAACCTTCTGGGAGCCAAGGCTGCTGGTGGTCACTGACCCCAGGGCTGACCACCAGCCGCTCACTGAGGGGTCTTATGTTAACCTGCCTACCATCGCTCTGTGTAACACGGACTCTCTTCTTCGTTATGTGTATATCACCATCCCTTGTAACAACAAGGGGTCTCACTCGGTAGGCCTGATGTGGTGGATGCTGGCCTGGGAAGTTCTGTGCATGCGTGGCACCATCTCCCGGGAACATCCGTGGGAGGTCATGCCTGATCTCTATTTCTACAGAGAACCCAAAGAGATTGAGAAGGAAGAGCAGGCTGCTGCTGAAAAAGGCTGTGACCAAGGAGGAGTTTCAGGGTGGATGGACGGCCCCGGCTCCCGAGTTCACTGCTGCTCAGCCTGAGGTCACCGTCTGGTCTGAAGGCCTGCAGGTGCCCTCCATGCATATTCAGCAGTTTCCTACTGAAGACTGGAGCGCTCAGCCTGCCACTGAAGACTGGTCTGCAGCTCCAACTGCACAGGCCTCCGAGTGGGTGGGAACAACTACTGAGTTGTTCTTAAGTTGGGCTGCAAATTCTTTTAACAGAATGGAAATAAGGTTTATGGAAAATAATGTTTCTAAAAGTTGTGAAAAAAAAAGATATAACATTAAAAACTTTTGACTTCATTTTTTAATCAGTGAGAAAATATAAAATTATAAATCATGGGAAACTGATTTGCTCAATTAGAAAGGTTGAGAAATTTTCAACAGGGATAGTAAGAAAATTGAGTTCTTAGGACTTAATTGGCTATAGCAAAAAAAAAAAAAAAAAAAAGGAAGTGATGAACTTAGGAAATAATTAGAAGAAACACTTAACATGAATTTATTATCTGGAAGTGGGGATAAGAATTTTCTGTTTCTCAACATCTTCCATACATTACAATAAAGTTATTTTCTATATTCTCTTATTGCTAGTAGTGGTTCAACATTTTCCCCAACACAAGTTTTAAAAATTTTGAAAATTTCTGTTCTTTTCTTTCTCTCTTTTCTTTCTTTTGTACTGTTTGTTAGCTGTATAGCAAGTATCTTTTCTATATTTCTCATGTCTGTCCCTTTATTTCCCTGACCTACCCTATCATGTAGATATTGCTCTCTTATGTGGACACTTGGAGGAATTTCCTACTTTCTTCCTGCCATGATATCTATTGATATATCATAAGGGATCCTTTACATGGTCTAATACTTGTCTCTACTTATTTGTATTGTAAAATGTAAGCTCTTTCCCCCTGAAAGGCTACTGTTATATAAATATAACACTTATGTTTTCTAATGTCTTTCTTTCAGTTGCCTTGTGCTGTCAGTTCCTTCACTCCCAACCATGGAAAAGCATGTATGTACATAGTTGTGCATATATATGCATGCGATTGCATACACACACAAGCCACACCACTTTATTCCTACCAATTGTCCTATTTTAAAAATGTTACATTGAGGGGGTGGGGTAGGGGAGAACAATGGGGGAAATTGGAACAACTATAATAGAACAATAATAAAAAAGAAAAAATAAAAGTGTTATGAAATTTTTCAATTATATACAAGCTACATAGACTAGTATAATTCCACTTACTTGATTCTGTACTTATCACATCATGGTCGGTTTCTGTATCAGTTGAAATTATGCATCATTCTCCCCATTGCTGTCACTGAATTGCTCATTATCCTTTTACTTGTTTCCTCTTCTTTTCTGCATCTTTCTCCCTCTCTGCTTATCTTATATCATTTATACCCCTTCAATAATACAAGATCTGGTATAGCTAGAAACAAGACTATAGGAGACTTCTGATTCCTTTAAGATATTTTAGTTAAAACAAGACAAAACAAAACTACAAAAACCTTTTAATTAACTGAAAGGACAAAGAACTAGAGAAGATATCTGTCAGGATTTGAGGTTATTTTAAAATCACTTTTTCTTCCCATCTTTGTGTCTTAACCTGCTACATCTTTATACATACTGATAATCACATTATTTCACTTCCTGAATCACTCTTTTCACTTATATACTTACTGTCTGTTTCCTCAGGCAGCATTAGTGTCCTGTATCTTTGGCTTATATTTGGCCCTAGGTCCTCTTCATTCATGATTTATCCAGGACATTTTAGTTCAGCTCTGCCTCACTCATGAATAGCTTGGCCCAATAAGAGATAAAGGAAATCAGCATGTCCAAAACCTAGCTTTGCATGTTACTCTTTTAACATAACTTCATGTGCTTTTTCTCATAAAAGGATGCTACTGTACCCTGTGATTGCTCAGGGGAGTGAGAGCACTCCTCTGCCTATAGTTGTCACACATTAAATTATTGAACACCTGGATTACAAAGAAAGAAAAATATAACAGAGCACTACTGAGCCTTTATGGATCAAGATCTGAAATAGCAATTGAGACATGGCAAGTTCAGAGTTAAGCCGTTTGGTTGAGGTAACAAGACCTCTTGCTGCTCTACATTTGGGATTTTCCCTCATGTAAGTCATCCTGGAATAGAAAGTAGCAGAACAATAGCTCTATGTTGATTTTAAATTCCCCTACCTCTGGTGAAAGTATTGTTGAGGTCTTCTTTTCTCTTTTAATAACTAAAGTAAGGAATTGATAGAATTCTTCTCCCACTGGGCTAATTCACTGAAGCTATAAATAGTCTTCCAATTATCAGAAGCTGATCATGTGAAGTGCTTTCAAATGGCAAAGTTTATAACTGGATAAAATATTTTTTTTCTTACAAATGATTTCCCCTCCCTCTAGAAATATCATACCTTAAATATACTGAAAAAAATGAATGAATGTTCAACTCAGGGCATGTGTGAAAACTCAGAGGGCCAGTAAGAAAACTTCAAATATGGCCTTAATCTTCTGAAGCAACACAAAAGATAAAGCTGAGAATTAAGCCCAGATCCCAGCTGCAATTTTCACAGAGTTTCAACGTTGAAGAATGTGACCTTCCAGGATTTTTATACTATAGTAAAAGAATTTAGAGGAAGGGGGGACATGACTGAAATATAAGATGGAGACAGATAAGCAGATAAGAATATTAGCCCTTACCTATTTCTAAAGAGTTCAGGTGTACTAAAACAACATCTCCTTTCTGAATAAAGAGATAAGCCATCCCTGTCATGATCTTGTCATTATACTTGGAGCACTTGCCTGACCAGGGATATTTCTTCTCATCATGTTCATTGCTCCCAAAGCTATCATGAAACTCAGGTGGCAACCAAACCCAGGGAGAGAGGCACCAGAGAAGTTCTCCTCTGGGAAAAATGTCTCTATACACCAGAAGAGTTGCAGAACATCTTCAGTTGAAAATGTCAGGTAATTGGAAAAATATTAAAGTGCATTTTGAGGGTGATAGACCAAAGAGTATAAAAAATGCAGTGAAGATACATTCACCTGAAAGCAAGATTTTCACATATTAGCTCAAATAGTTAGGAGTGGCATTCACAGATGACTTAATTTATTAATTTAGTCTGATTCTTCTCAGTCAATGGTGTTTAATTGGCAGAGCTGCTAAGCACACTTTATGTCAGTAGTCTGGCCTATCAGTAGTTTGGCCAGCCAGCTTTATTTCTTTTTTCTTGTTTTGGTAAGTGTTTTAGAAAACATCCATACCACATTGTGCATGTTCTGTAGATTCTTTTGCATGAAATTGGCAAATTTATGTAGTTGCAATGAAGAGCATATGGTTCACAAACCCAAAATAGTTACTATTGATACTTGTATTGGTACTTGTGATAAAGTTTCCTGGCCCCTATGCTAAAGTAAGGAATAAAAAACTAGCAGGAAAAAAAAATGATGGAGTTTGTTAATTATATACAATTGTTCAGCTGCCTTTCTGGTTTCCCAACTTTAATTCTAATAAGGCTTGACAACACCTCCCTCACCTTGAAGAAATTAAATAAATGTCCCTTCTCCAAGAGCCGTAGGTAACATTGGATGATGCTGCAATCAAACCAGACTCAGGGCTTGAGCAAGGTTTTATCTCTTCTGTGCCTTCTACAATTTTGAATTCCTTTTAGTAAAAAGAGTAATGTTATGATTGCAAAAAAAATTTTTTTAAATACTGATTTAGAATGGTAAAAACAACCACAACAAATAGAAACTTTTAACATTGGCCAAATAAAACTAACATTAAAAACATTTTTTCATTATTTTATTGTTGTTGTATTACATTTATCTCATTTTTCTCCCACTGCTCTCCCCTGCCCCACCCTTCCTATCTCCTCTTGCACAGTCAATCCCACATTTTGTCCTTGTTATTGGTCATTTATACTAGTTCCTTGACTAAACTGTTCCCTTTCTTTGCCTCTTTCTCCTCCTCCCCTCCTCTCTTCTGCACACTGAAAGTCTGTTCCCTGTATCCATGTCTCTATTTCTATTTTGCTTGTTTGTTTTATTCATTAGTCTCCATCCACATGCATTCCTATGTTCACTGCAGCATTATTTACAATGGTCAAGACATGGACACAACTGAAGTGTCCTTCTATTGAGGATTGGATAAAGAAGATGTGATATAGTGGAATACTACATATCCATAGAAAAGATGAAATATTACCATTTGTGACAACATGGATGGATCTTGAGGATATTATAAGTGAAATAACTCAGTCAGAAAAAGCTCTGAACTATATGATTTTATTCATATGTGGGATATAAAATCAGAACTCAGATACAGACAGGCAACAACATGTTGGTTGCCAGAAGGAAGGGGGAAGGAGTTGTAAAGGGTAAAGAGGGGTAAATATATGGTGATGGAAGATGATTTGACTGTGGATGGTAGGCACAAAATGCAATGTGCAGACCATGGAAATGTACATCTAAAATCTGTGTGACCCTCTGAATTAATGTTATCTCAATAAATGTAATAAAAATTATTACTTTAATATAAATTCTTTAATATTTTATCCTGTTGAGAAAAGGTATTTGCTTTTAGCTTATTTTGCCTTTAGTTTGCTTTTATTTTGTCTTACAACAGTGCTTACACAGTGATAGAGCCCAGGTGGCCACATTTCAGTGTCAGATAAGCTGTCTTTGATTATTATTATAAGCATTAGGTATCTATGATAGTGGCCCATTCATCACAAATTTGAAGGGTGGTGCAGATGGGTAGCTTCTTTGGATAATTTTTGACATACATTCTTGGGTAATTCAAATCTGTTGGTTTATAATTGATTGGAGTTGCATTATTGGGAATTGCTCATGTTTTACTCAGTTTCCAACATAAGTCAACTTACAAACTCATTGTACCTCTATTGATATAAAACTTGGTTACTTGAGGAAAAGCCCATATGACAGCTAGTTTCTATATCTGAGAGTCTTCCTCTAAGTCTTTCTTTCTAAACATACCTGTAGAAATTTACCATAATTACTGTATTAGTAAAAGGTCTAAAAACATTACAAGTTTATATTGTCTCTGTTCTTATACTACTTTGCAAAAATCCAACAAAATTCATTGCTCAGAGTAAAAACTTATGGAAGTCAAGTGGTAAATGGACTCTTGACCCAAGTCTATCTCAAAGGGGTCCAACTGTACCACTAATCCATCCTGTGGTCAATTGTTCAAATTTTAGAATGTGTAATGAGAGTAGATGAAATTAGTGGCATACAGAATCTTCATGTTGGTTAACGGATCTGAGAAGTTATTATGTTAGAAAGTGTGAAGGGAAAGCACTGAAACTGTCTTCTTTCACTTTTTATGAACCATGAGAAAAAATCAAACGCATTGTTGCATCCATGATGCTACTAAAGAACTAAGTGCCATCATCAAAGCTTGAGGGGCACAGAGATATTTTTTTTATACATGTATATATGATGTGTTTGATTATAAAGTAAAAAATGCCAGCAGGATCTTTAAGAATGACTAAATGTTTTGAAAAGCATAATTGGGTGATATATTAATTTCAATTATGATAGCAGGTATGTTATTTCTACTAGATCAAATAAAGACCGCCCTTGGCAGGTGACAGGAAACTTTTGATCTAGTGCCATATTTTCTTTTCAGCCCCCTTTAATAAAGGTACTCACACATTTTGCCTTTAAGACATGGAAATTGGCCTATCTGCCCTTTCTTATATCAGGATAGTATCAACTCTCTTGAATTTTGAAATAATGTAGATTTAAAATAATTCTATCATTTAAAATAGCACATAGGACATCATAGTGTCTATTCATAATGATATTATGCTAATTGGACCTATGTGTAGGTTTCAGTGAATCTTAGTATGAATATATTACAGAGAGATATATAAGCCCATGTTAGTCTAGAGGCATGACAAATTGAAGGGCTTCCTACAAGTTCAATGATCTAGAAAATTTAAGAATATTCTGAGATAATTTCATATACCTTGCACTGCCTTTATAAAGAAACAAGCATATTTTAATAGTTTTTTCTGATCCACTGATCAAAACCTGTTAAGCTGACACATTATGGAGCCTGAACCAGAAAGAACTATGCAGCAGTTTCAGGACATACTCTAAGGGAGATGGGGGTGTTACTTCTTGGATTTTGTGACTCAGACATGTCAATGGCAGATAGAGAAATTCTATAGAACATCTAAAAAGTCCCAGTATAAGAACTGCAGTACTTACATGCCTATGTTGATAATTATCTTCCAGTTCAAAAGTAAGTTCTAAGACTGAGCATCTGATCTTATGACACCTGTAATCACATGACTATGCAACTAACTACCCATTTTGAATTGATGTTACAAAATCCATCAAACACACAATTGGATGTGGACAGAACATTTTATTGTTAAATGTAAATGAAATACATAAAGTGGGCTTATACAAGTCCAGATTATTTAAGTAAACTCCAATTTGTGATTAAATAGTGTTCACTGAGAAAAAATGCCATTTTTTATCATCTAAATACAACAGCACAAAGTATTTGATTTTCATTTAATATATACCCCAATGTTGAGTAGACAACTGACAGTAAATTCATTATTTTAATTGATTTTTGAATAGCTTAATCATGAGGAAAATATCTTTATTACATTCCTTTATACTTTTAAAAATTAAATTCTGATGATATTATCTGATGAATGGTGTATTCTTTTGTTTTCTTTCTTATTAGCACTTACAGTGTTTTCTGTGCATTTTCTTGTTTTTTGTACAATTTTCCATAATGTCTAAGTTACTGTTAAGTGTTTAACTTTCATCATTATTTTAAATGCATATTAACATTTAGATTTGCTGTTAAAAAGTAAATTTCCCATAACATGTTTCATTCTGTCATTCTTATTGAACATGCAGCTGCTCACATGCATGCATAAACATGTTTGCAATAGCTAGTCCTAATGCTTTTTCTCTTTTTATACACATAAATTGTCATATATGGAACACCCTTTAATGCCCCAAGCATTTTCCATTTTCCTAAAAAAAGTTTCTCTTAAATTTGTCACCAACTATAATTTTAACAGTTCTCCTGGGATCCAATTGATGCTTGGTATTCTTAACAGATCAATACTAATTAATCTACTATGCTCAAAGTCATTCTGAGTTGGATGCCTGCTGGGGCTTTGAATTGCATCTAAGAGAGTGTGATTCATTATTAAGATTTTGACTCTTAGTCATATGACATCCATGGGGAGTAAAGAGTTTCTCTCCATAAGCATTTTACCCCTTCTTGCCAGGAATTAGCTAACTTCCAAATTAAAATAATAATAATAATAAGTGCAGGTCCATGTGAAACCACATGGTAACAGGGTTTAGGGGACTCTTCTCTATGCTCATTTCTTTTCTTTCTTTCTTTTTTTTTTTTTTAAAGGCTATTCATTATTTCCAGAGAGAGGGGAAGAGAGAGTCTGAGAAACATCAATGTATGACTCCAGACCTGGCTGGAGACCTAGCTTGCAACCTGGTTATGTGTCCTGGCTAGGAATCGATCCAGTAACTTTTGGGGTCACAGGCTGGTGCCCATCCACTGAGCCAGGGTCCTATGGTCATTTCTTTAGGTCTATATGTTAGTGATAGTATAATAATAGGTTACTGAGACTCAACTTTACACATTCATAGGTACTCTCTTAGACTTTCTGAGTATCTACAAGTGTCCCAGACATAATGAGAAGAAAGCAACATTAAGAGATTTCTAAAACTTAAAAATAAAACAAAGTTAAAAAAAAAAAAGATAGTTTTTAGAGAGTTTGCCTAGCTTCTATATCTGAAAGCTTGTTCCTTTCTGTAATGGTGTTTTGTATTTACTACTATCATCTATATTTATAAAGCACATTTCTATTGATGTGAACTGTCATTAGTAAAGAGACTCCAGAGAGCTCTCTTTCCCTTTTACATCACAAAAGGCCACAGAAAGAGGTCTGCAACCTGAAAGAGAGCCTTTACCTGTCCATGCTGACAAGTGATTCTATGAAACAGAGAGCAGGCTCTCATCAGACACTGGATCTGCCACTGCCTTGATCTTGGAATTCTCAGTGTGCGGAACTGTTAGGAATAAAAATCTGTTGTTCATAAGCCACCCAGTCGATGGTAATTTTTTAAAAGCAGCTGAAGAAGACTATACACACAATAATAAAATTTATTGGCAATAAAGTTTCATTATTTTACCACTTAATAACTAAGAAATAAACTTGATATAAATGCTGTAACAATTACCATTTTTATGAACTTTTAGTTCAAAGAATCATTATGTATCATGGAAACTATACTAGCTTCTTTGTCATATTTAGCATTTTAGCATGCATGCATCCCAGAGCATAAGACAACAAAATGGGTGTGTGCATTGAATTCAGAACACATTAAAACCAAACCCCAGTAATTCCATCTAATTACTTAAACTGGCAAGTAAATTAGCTGAACAGAGAAACTCTCACTTGTCTAATATTAAATCATAAATGACATTTTATGGACAGAGTTGCCATAAAAATTAGTAAAACTTCATGTAAAATTGCAATTCTCTTTTTTATATAAGCAGATTAGTTTGAAGTTGACTAGACATCCTACTGAGAAGAACTAAAAAATACATATATAAAAAATAAATTGTAGAAGATCTGGTTGGGGGCATTAGAGAATATTCAAAGTTGCTAGGGCTTGGGGTACCAAGATCTAGAAATCAGGGAACCTCATTGTGATGTGACTGATTCAGCATTTTCTTTCAAGTCATTCATCAATTTCTATGTGTTCATATCAGAAAGTGAGGGATTAAGCAGAAAGAATATACTAGAAAGACACACAATCTGGTCAAATAAGCTAAAAAATAATCCCTTTAGAAGACACAAACAATCTGTCAAGTTGAAGAGTAAAGACTAATACAGAAAATATTATATTTTCTTATATGTGGTTATATGTCACCTTTGTGTTTAGAAGAGTGATGCAAATATATTGGAATTACAAACATCAAGAGAAAGTTGGTATGCAATCTCCCCTCTTTAGTCACCACTTATAAACTTTTCCTTATATCTATATGCAACGAAAATGAATAAGGAAGCCCTGGCTAGTAGCACAGTAGATAAGGTGTCAGCCTGTGAACCCAAAGGTCACTGGTTTAATTCCCAGCCAGGGCAAATAACCAGGTTGCAAGACAGGTCTCCAACCAGGTCCTTAAATGGAGGCAGGTGAAAGGCAACTATATATACATTGATGTCTCCTTCCCTCTCTGCCTCTCTCCCTTCCTCTCCCTCTAAATATAATAAATAAAATCTTTAAAAAAATGAATAAGGAAAAAAAAGCATTTGGTTGTTTGAGATCTCTGATTCAAATGGTAAATGAGAAGCGAAAGAATAACCAGTACTTTTGAAAGAAGAAGGGAAGAGAAAGACCAACTATCACAAATAGTATATGTAGATATACTACTTGATCTCTAAATTTTTCAGAGACTATAGTAACAACTGTAAATTTTTTAAAAATCCTGGTTAATAGATTAGGAGTATATTTATTGATGTGTACATATTTTCACAAAAGATCTTAAGGTATAAAAATGTTTTATAACAACATACAAGAGGGACACTCAAAAAAATAGAATTACTCCTATCTCCTGGAGGGTAGATCTTATAATACAGGCTTCCATAGCTAGGTGAGAGTTCTAGGAACCTATCTATGTTAGTGTACCAGGTGTTGTTGTTGTGAGAGGCTACATTCAGCTTCAGTAATTTTTTTTTTGAAAACTCGGTGTGTTTGCTTATTTAATGATGGGTGATTTACAAGTGCACCTTCCCATTCTATGTAAATGTCCAGAATTTATTTATATTTTTTTACCAAAAATGGCATGATCCCCATTCCCACCCTCCCTATTCACTTGACCTTGTCCCAAGAAACTTTTTTTTTTTTTTTTTTGGTTTCCTCCAATGAAAAAAGTACTCCAAGCAAAACATTGTGCCAATGTAGAAAAGATGAAACAAAAATTGGCCAAAGTGCCCTGGCTGGTGTAGCCTCAGTGCCTTGAGGGCCGCCAGCCTGTGAACCAAAAGATGTCTGGTTCAATTCTGGTTGGGTACATGCTTGGATTGCAGGCCAAATTATGTTTCTCCCCTCTATTTCTCCCTCCCCTTCTCTCTAAAAATAAATAAACACAACAATAATAAATTATTTTTTTTAAATCTGTTAAAAATGGAAGAAGCACTAAAAGGTGCCCTGAATAAGTTCAAAAACTGTTTTGAGCAGTGAAAAAAAAATGCCTTGCTAGGTACATTGCATCAAATGGAGACTACTTTGAAGGTGGATGAAGTTTAAACATGTAAAAATAAATACATAACTTTTTATAAATTAAGTCCAGTTTTTTTATTCCCTTTCATATGTAGTATGCTAGTACTTAAAAAAACTATTAATCCCAGAAGAATAACTTAAAGATCATGTGTCAAGAAATATATGTAATGTTGGTTATCATAGTGTGCAAAGATTCAAAGTGACCTTTATAGCATTCTTCATATTTATTTTCTAATTGTATTAAACATGCCTTATGTTAATATTTAAATTATAGACAATCTTAATGTGAATATACATCATTTATATTAGTACCCTTTATCATCATTTAGAAAATAAGTCCCTGGCTGGCAGCACAGTGGGTAAAGCACCTGCCTGTGAACACAAAGGTCACTGGTTCAATTTCCAGCCAGGGCAACATAACCAGGTCACAAGCCAAGTCTCCAGCCAGGTCCGTAGCTAGAGACAGGTGAAAAGCAAATATACATTGATGCCTGTCTCCCTCTCTCCCTTTCTCTCTCTCTAAAAATAATAAATACAATATTTTTTAAAAAAGAAAATAAAGTGGGTATAATATATGTTTTCTCAAATTTATATTTTGCCTCTTTGGTATGGATTGATTGGGTTTTCCCATAGTTTCTTCATTACTGAGTCAATCAGAAATATATCAGTAACTTATAGGAGTACATTGTGAAGGTGCTCCTAGATTATTTGATCACTGAATATTAAGTTCTTATTATATACCAAGGGAGCTCTGGTACTATCACCTATATCAACATATTTTAGCCTCAGACAACCTTGTATAGAAAGCATTATTTCTAACAACATAAATTCATGACACCCTGCGAAACACACGTAACATTTTATTTAAGACAGTATTCAATACACACTGTATCCTCATTTTACAAGTGATAAAATTGAGGCTTAAAATGTTTATAAAAGTCATTGACAGTGTTTAATGAATTAACTTTCAAAGTCAGAATTAAAATACTAATTTCACATAATAAAAATATTTGGTTCCTTAGTTATTCTTTCCTCAATTTCTGGAGAGGGTAAAGACTTTTAAGAGATTTAAATTATAGTTTCAAGTCACTTAGCATACGAGAGCTAGAATTCTAATCCAGGTCTTTGAAATCTTTCCAACAAACTGTAAATGTGTTAGAACTTGTAGGGGTGTGTGTATGTGCACATCACATAATACTCACTATATCTTATAATACCTCCCCAAAGGCATTGCCATTAAAATTAATCATAGTATGCTAGTATATACATCAGTTTTTTAAAATATTTCTCAAGCATATATGTTAATTATTATTCCTTGGTAAGATAGGCATTACTGTAGTTTATCAATATTTCTGGTTCTTCTTTCCTGCTGAGGTTTTGGAGGATTCGACTTTTTTATCCTCTTGAAATTAAGTAGAATTGTATGATATGAGAACACAACACCTTGAGGTGTAAACATTTCAGAACTGATGTGTTATCCTTCATGGTCTTTGATGTGACAAACCTTGAAGCCTCCACTTATATCACAATAAGATGTGGAGCCTCTCTCAGAAAGAATCTAGACAGATTTAATTAGCCAACCTGCATGAAATATGAAGCATGAGCAACATATACACTTTTTTTGTTTAAATCAATACAATTTTTAAATAGTTACTACTTTAGCATAACCTAGCCACTACTGATTACCCTTGAACATCTGCATCTATAATTTGATTGACTACTTCAGAACCATGCTTGTTCTTTTACTCAACACATTTAGACAGTGGCTAATTATGTCAGCAATATACCAGGATCAGTATATATCATGGTGGGTAAATACACAGATACAACATTTGTCCTCAAGAAATATCCTGGTTAAAGGGTCCAACTGATAAGTTTAAAAAAATATTTTATTTATTATTTTTAAAGAGAGGGAAAGGGAGACAGGTAAAAGGCAAGAGAGACATCAGTGTGAATTTGCCTTTTACCAGCCTCCAGCTGTGAACCTGGCTGGAGAACTGGTTTGCAACCTGGTTATGTGCCCTGGCTGGGAATCAAACCAGCGACCTTTGGGTTTGCAGGTAGATGCCTTATCCACTGTGCCACTAGTCAGGGCCTCAACTGATGATTTTACTTTAGGATTAAATAGGTGCCTGAACTGCAACTTTCCTACATATATATAAAATGATAAAAGCTATTTTCCTTTTAAAAAATAGAAGCAATTTAAGTGTTTGAGTTATACTGTGTGACAGTCTTAATATAGCTTGTAGTAAGGAATAGGTAAAATAATGTAGTTAGCAGGTTTATCAAATGATTGGCGGAGGACAGCTTTTCTGTGTACAAAATTAAGAGATAAAGTACCATATGCTAAGAGATAAGACAAAAAACAGCAGTTAAAAATATAAATGGTGTATTGCTATTCTTAAGTTTCTTATTATTCTTCACATAGTGGGAACATTTTATAATTTTACTCTTTATACTACCTCATTTTTTACTAATCATGTTCACTTATGTTGTCAGTTTTCATAGTTATATTCATAGAATTTGGAAATTTTAGTTGAGAAAAATATCAAGTACCTTATTTCATGATTCTTGACTCTTTAGTTTCATGGGGAAGAGTTGATACTTTATTCTCTCATTACTATCTCAAGACAATCTATCTTTTCAATAAACTATAAATTCTTACTATCCACCTGCATGCACCTTTAGATAATGAACACAGTGAATCAGAAGAGGTGGATGTGGCTAATTTTTTAAATGCCACCTACCCATCTGAATAAATCAGGCAATTAATAGTTTGGCATGTCCTTAGAATTTTCTAACAAGCACAGAAATCACTGTGTTTGAGATAAGAAAGACTGCATCAAGTATTTTGTAATTTCCTTATTATAAATAGTGGAACTATGGAAGTACATCTCTAATTTTGTATTAATGCTATTAAAATGCTGTCAAAAATTTTGTGTACATTTGCGTGTCTTTGAAATGTAGTGACTTAATGTGAAATACCTCAACATTTTAACACTGAAATAAACCATTCATGGCATCTTCATACAAAGGAATACTATCAGTAAGAAAAGTTAATGAGATACTACCTAATAAAATAAATAACTTTCAAAAATTAATGTTGAGTAAAATTAAAATGTTAAACATAAAATAGAATATAACATTAAAGTTATAAAGTTCAAAAATAGCAAGCCAAATTTATATATGATGGTGTATTAATATTTTGTTATTAACTAATATAATTGTTTTTATATTTACCTATTTAAATTTTATCACACTTACCATGTTATTGTTCTTCATTTCTCCCTCTATCTCCAGCCCTCCATTTTCTTTTTTTTTAGGCCTGAAAAACACCCATGATATTTCTTCTTTGAGTATGGGTCTACTAGTAATTAATTCTCCTTTTTCAGTTTTTGATTGTCAAATAGATATTTTAATTAACATTAAACTTAAGGTATAAATTTTTACACATAGTGTTGATTTATTTTAATAAATATATAATTCTACTTTCTTTTGTGTTATATATTTTATTGTAGAATAATCAGCTATCAGAGATCATATCTCTTGTACCTTCTGTTGTTTGTTTCACTATATAATTAGATGTGGATTTTTTGTTCTCTATTTTAATTTTAAGGTGTTGTATAGCTTCTTGAATTTATAAATTGATGTCTATCATAATATTTTTAAAAATCTGCATTTGCCTTTCAAACATTATCTTGCCTTCCCATTTTCTCTGCCTCCTTCTCCTGGAACTCCAATAACCATATAATTCAGTTTTACTGAATCCTGTTTATATTTATATGTATTCTATCTATTTTTCTCTGCACTTAATTTCAAAGAATTTCTTTTTTAAATATTCTGTTTATTTATTTTAAGAGACAGGGGAAAAAGGGGTGAAAAGCATCAATGTGAGAGAAAAGCATTGATTGATTACCTCTTGCAAGCTTCCTAACGGACTGGCCCCCAACCCAGGCACATGGCTTGACTGGAATCAAACTGGCAACCATTCAATTTGCTGGACAATGCCCACCCACTGAGCTCAAATAGAATTTTCTTACCTATCCTCCAATTAAATATATTTTCTTCAGTTGTGCCTATTTGGCTGCTAAATAAATAAATGGATTCTCAATTTGAATTAATAATAAACTTATTTCTTGAAATTTTTTGAAATATCTCCCACACTGTGTTAAACTTTAAAGGTACGTCTTTTTTTATTTGACCTGAACTAGTGTAGATATTCTAAAGCTGTGTCTAAAAGGACAACCAAGCCCTGGATGGTGGCACAGTGGATAAGAAGCAGGCTTGGGAACCCAAAGTTCACTGGTTTGATTCCCAGCCAGGACACATAACCAGGTTGCAAGCCAGGTCTGTAGCTGGAAGCAGGTGAAAGGCAACTATACTTTGATGTCTCTCTTCTCTGCCTCTCTCCCTTCCTCTCTCTCTAAAAATAATAAATTAAATAAAAAAAATAAAGGACAACTTGTATTGGAAATGACTGCAGATGCATTTGTATATTTTTAAGTCTGCTGGTGGTCATTAACACAAAATTCCTTGCTAATCACGATACTGTGTTACAGGAAGTTATGACATTTTACTTTTACCACATACTAATTCTGGATAGTTTTCTATATTATATTTAATGCATTTTTCAATCTTTGCCACTATAGTTATTTACTCGGCTTACAGATAACAAAGTTTAATACAGGAGGTTTAAAATGCTGATACAGATCTGGCAAATGGTGAAGCTCATATTCAAATGTCATCAATCTCATCCACATAAATATTTTCAACCTCTCTTCTACCATATATTTATTTAAAATAAACAAAAAATCTTGTCACATTTATTTATTTTGCCTACTCAGTAAAGTTCTAGAAATCAAAATAACAGTGAAATTAAAATAAAATGAAAGTGTTCCCTTTTTCTTAGCAAGTAGTTTGTATTATCTTATTATCTTATCACCATAATGCTGAAACTAGATATTTAGATACCCCATGTAATTAATAAAGTAACAGGTAGAGAAAGTCTAAGACATTAAAAAAATAAATATTCACAGCTAGACACAGGCAGAATAAAATTTCAAAATCAAATTAAAGTGACTAAAATGTATGTTCTTAATTTATCTGCCATGCTCTCTCTCAGATACATTTTAAAATAAATAAGTTATTGAACTCGTAATATGTTTGGTATCCATTTTAATTAAAAATATTTTATTTTCTGAAGACATTAATCCACTATAAACGCATCATAATAAAACAACCTCAAACATATGTTGATGCACAATATTTGTATTAAATACTAGACTTGATCAAATTCAGAGTGTTCTTTTACAAAGTGAGTGCCTAATTGGTTCTTACAAACAAAATAATTAGCCTTAAGTGGAATAATTTTCAAGTACAATTCAAGTCTAAGGAGGAAGCAGCACTTGCTCATCTTTTCAGAGCGTTTAGAGTTTGTCTTTGAAAAATAATCTGTTGTATATTTCATAAGGATCCTGAGAAAAATAGTATATTCAGATAAATTTTATATGGCTCTAAATGTGATTGAAAAATATTTAAAATATTTTAAAATATATTTTTTGTGTTTATATTAAATTCTCAGAGATATGAATATATTCAATTTTGTGATTTATTTTTTTTATTTTTATTGATTATGCTGTTACATATGTCCCAATTTCTCTTCCCTTTGTTCCCCTCTGCCTAGCTACCCTTCTCTCCAGCAATTCCACCCCTCTTAGTTCATGCCGTGGGTCATGCATGTGAATTCTTTGGCTCTACCTTTTCCTGTACTGTTCTCAACATCTCCCTGTCTCTTCTGCATACACCAACTACCACCTTTCCCCATTTCTTCCCCTTCTCCCTCCCAGCTGGCATCCCCCCAAATATTCTCCATTTCTTTAATTCTGTTCCCTCTCTGGTTGCATGCTTAGTTTTAATTTTGTCTTTAGATTCTGTTGATAGTTGTGAGTTTGTTTTCTTTTTAATGCTTATAAATTTGATCCTCTTTTTCTTAAGTAGGTCCTTCTAACATTTCATACAAAATATCTCAGTGATGATGAACTCTTTTAGCTTTACCTTGTCTGGGAAGCACTTAATCTGCCTTTCCATTATGAATGATAGCTTTGCTGTTTAACATAATCTAGGTTGTAGATTCTTGCATTTCATCACTTTGAATACTTCTTGTCAATCCTTTTCTTGACTGCAAAGTTTCTTTTGAAAAATCAGCTCATAGTCTTATAGGAACCCCCTTTGTAAATAACTTTCTTTGTTCCTCTTACTGCTTTTAAATTCTCTTTACCTTTAACATTTGGTATTTTTATTATGATGTGCCTTGGTATGGTTTTCCTTGGGTCTAGCTTGTTTGGGACTCTATGTGCTTCTTGGAATTGTATGTCTATTTTCTTTGACAAATTAGAGAAGTTTTCCTTCAGAATTATTTCACATAAGTTTTCAATTTCTTGCTTTTCTTCTCCTTCTGGCACCCCTATGCTTCGAATATTGGCATGTTTAAAGTTGTCCCAGAGGTTCCTATGCCTTTCCTTGTTTATTTATTTTATTTATTTATTTTTTTAAATTCTTGTTTCTTCCCTCTGTACTGGTTTATTTTGTATTTCTTTTTTGTGTTTCAAATCACTGATTTGAATCCAGGTTTCCTTCCCTTCATCCTTGGTTTTGTGTGAATTTTTCTTCATTTCTTCTTTTCACATAGCCTAACCTTCACTTCTTTCTTTCTATGTTTGTTGTATTTAAGCATATCTGTCCAGCATGTGAGCAACTTAATCGCCAATATTTTGAATTCTACATCTTTGGTTAGCTATCTCCTTGGCTGTTAGGTTATTTATCTCTTCACTGCTCATTTCTGCCACTTGCACTTTGACCTGCTCCCTCTTTTGGGCCATGCTTCTTTGTCTCCTCAGCTTCACAACATTCTGTGTTTGCTTCTGTGATTAGGTAGTTCTTTCACACTTATTACATTTAAGGGATGGGGCCTTAGGAATTTGTCAGTGCAGGGCAACCCATTTCTCCATGTTGTGGCACTGTCTGTGGGGGAGGGTTCTGTGAGTGAATAATGATGCTTGTCTATTGAGACCAGCTGTTTCTCCCTCCACCTGAATCCCCATTGGTTTTCACAGTCAGAAGCAATATGGCTCTATTTTTTCCCAGCACTGGAACCATGGGTTGCTCATCCAGGCCCTGGGATCTTTCCCAGGTTTAAATGTATGACTGCACTTTTTGCTATGCCTCAGTTCTGGTGCTGCCTCTCTTCTCCCCAGCTCTGCCTTTCTTATTAATCTGGCTAAGCATTTCTTTACCTCTTCATTTGTTGCACTTCCATGTAGTTAAGTTTGATTTTTTAATTTAATTTCTTTGTTGTTTTTATTTAGTTTTGAGGCATGCATAAAATTCTTCTAGTTGTAAGAGAGACACAATGTGTCTACCTATGCCTTCATCTTGGATGGAATCCCAGTTTTGTGATTAACAAGTGGCACCTTTATGCTTTGAAATCAAATTAAATATACTGAAATGTCAACTTAGTTTAAACCATATATTTTCTAATTACTGTAGGTTTTGCTCTTTATTTCAAAAAGTCTTTTTACTTCAAGGTCACTTGGAAACAAAACTATCTTTGGTAAGATGTCCCTTACTCACTAGGATGACCATTTCAAATTCTTTTTATGGTTGGCCCTCCTTCCTTTTTAGAGATTTAAGCCTGTTTTCATCTTCTTTGAGAACCTTTTCTGACTTATTCCATTCCTCACACATCTGACCTTCATCTTATTGAGGATCTTTCCAATGTGATTTCCTAACAGTCTATATTATATTTCAACTAACCAAAAATTATTGTTGTTAGGTCATTAGCTTTGTCCTCAACCTCATTTGTTGATTTTTTTGAAATGGGAGTTGATTTTATTTTTAACATCTTTGTTTAGATATAATTTTTCATATGCAATTCACATCAGAGGCACTTGAGGTTAAGACTTAAATATATTGCTTTTCCTTTTTGTAGATGGAGTGGAAACAAATTGAGCCATAAAAGAATGGATTATAATTTGCAAAGGTTTTCATCTTAACCATGTCACCATGGTTGACTAATTATATATTTTTTTACTCTTTCAGACAGGAACCATTTCACAACATATATATTTTTACAGTAATACTATGAGTCACTCAGAGTAAATTATTTCTAATGTAGGCTGCTATGCCTACAGTTAAACAGAAATTAACTGATTAAATTTTGATTCAATTTTTTTTTTTTTTTTTTTTTTGTATCCATTTCCCACTTATGTTGTTCAACTTCTCTTTAGGTAAATCTGCAATAGAATTAGCAGTGAAAAATTTCACATATGCACCCCATACTGCATTTTTTCAAGGAAATAATGTCTGGTTGAATAATTCTAATTAAAGTTGCATGAACTAAAAATAAGAACAGTAAAATTTGGTGACATTATTTTATCTTCTCTCTTTCCACAATGTAATTTTCTGTTGAAATCCTGAAACTTTCTTGACTTTGAAATTATTCTGGTCCCTGAAAAATAATAATTTAAGAACTTGAGCACAAATTAATTTGAATAGATATTAATTTGAAATGAAGATAGTTTAGACATTGGACCAAAAATAATGAAAAAACTATATAGTAATAATCTTAAGATATCCAAAACCAAGCCCAGTGTTAATAATGTTAGGAGTTAGATTGAAGAAAAAGAAAGTGCAATTAATTTTATGGATATAAATTTGGAATTAATAAGGCGCTGGCCTTCGAACCCAAAGGTCGCAGGTTCGATTCCCCAGCCAGGGCACATAACCAGATTGCAAGCCAGGTCTCCAGTCAGGTCTGTGGCTGGAGGCACGTGAAACGCAACCATACATTGATGTCTCTCTCCCTCTCTGCCTCTCTCCCTTCCCCTCTTTCTAAAAATAAAATTAAATCTTAAAAATGGAATTTTTGGAATTAGAATTGTAGTTGCCAGTCACTGATCGTACCCCAAACTCTCTGAAAAGGTGAGATCACCAAGGATATTTATAGTGAGATTAAAAGAAAACAGAAACTGCAAGAAAAGATGATTTGTGTCTGCATTTATTAAGTGTTTATATAACTATAATGTTATAATAATTTATGTGTGCACCTCTAAAGTTAGCCTATTCAAGGAAACTAGATGGAAAAAAATATTCAAGTACATATCTAAGTGTGTCATTAATCTCATGATGCTTAATCTAAACTACAAAATAAATTTTTATCTAAATCAAAGAATTCCAAATAAATCATGAGTGGATTTCCTCTTGTAGTTTGATTTTCACTTCATAATTAGTGTTTTTTATTTCTAAGATGTTACTTTAAGTTACTTTTAAGAAACTTTAAACCTTAATAGGTTAATGTTTTTGATGACCTTATTCCTTCAAATATTTGTTTTATATATCAACTTGTTTCTCCCTTCACATCTACACAAACATGACAGAAAGAACCCTTTTCTGTTACCACTCAGGTACTATCTATTGATTTTAAGATATATGTTGATTAGAAATACTGCATTCTATTCTCCAACTTGACTTTATCATATTCTTATATCTGTCTAAATCTCTAAATATACTCTGTCTTAAATTCTGACAATTTTGTTGGATAACTTAATATTTTACATGGAGAGAATTAAGAGCTCTCATTTATAATTTTTCTTCATCACCTAATTCAGAGCTGAATTAAAAAATAATTTTGTTATTTTTTCAAATAATGTAAGATTGAATGCTTATTTCAAATGAATTATTTCTATATAGCTTAGAAAATATCCTGGATCATGTGGGATTATACTTGCAAATAATGCATAGTTAGTTCCTTTAAGAAAGTTTACACTT
>PVIW01013341.1:0-27754 GCA_004026585.1 Noctilio leporinus
AAGGAATAGGCCTTCAGTGGTAAGGGGGAACAGGGTTGGGGGGAGGGGGGAGGCAGAGGCAAAGAAGGGGAGCAGCTTAGACAAGAACCTAGTGTAAAGGAACCATGGACATGGACAACAGGTGGGATTGACTTTGCGGGGAATGGGTGGGTGGGGAGGGGGACAGAGGGGAGCAAAAAGGGTATGGATGTAATACAGCAACAATAAAATTAAAATAATAATAATAATAATAATACCTTGCTGGTGGCACAGGAATGAGGCGCCAGCTTGCAAACCCAAAGGTAGTTGGTTTGATTCCCCAGCCAGGGCACATAATCAGGTTGCAATCCACACCTCCAGCATAGCTGTAGGCAGGTGAAAAGCAACCATACAAGGATGTCTCTCTCACTCTCTGCCTCTCTCCCTTACCCTCTCTCTAAGAATAATAAACTTTAAATTAAAATAATAATAATAAAAATGTTATTAAGCATAGTGCCTGGAATATAAACATAGTAGATGATCAATAAAGATAAATATGAATAATAAATAGGTGAACAAAATCTCATTTCTTCCTGCTTTCTAATCACATGAAAAAATTAACAAAACAAAATCCTTTTATTGTTACTTAATTTTTAAATAAGCTCTTGGTTACTCTTCCTCATTTTAGAGCCTCTTAATTCAAATGTATCAAAAATATTAAGGTATAAGTTGCTCTTTAGGAATTCTAGAAGTGTAATCAATGTTTTGTCATAGCTGTATGATACACCACCACAGGTAAAAGCTCTTTGCATTAAAAGATAACTAAAAAAAGAAAAAAAAAGGAGTGGAGTAAGAGGTCAAATCAATAAAAGAGTAAGAACAGGATAACAGCACTAGTTTCTCAACTAAAGAAAATGAGGGGCCAAGGCAGAGTGAGACCCTTAGCTGTCTAGAGAAGGCACAGTTTGAGCAAAGCAAGGTCTTGAGTTATTTCAGAATTATAGAGCTACTAAGCACAAAGTAGGGGATGAAGTGTGGGAATCAGAGTGGGTTCTTGTCATAGCTAGGGGTATTCTAAATCAATTCTTTTGAGGACCTGGGATTGTAGTAATGTCTCCAATATTACTTTACAAGAATAGCTGTATGACACTCAGGCCTTTTCTAAGGACAATGAAGATGCTTATACCTTATATGGGGATTCCATTTTATTTTCATCATTATGCATTTGTGAAATCTGTTGAAAATTAAGTTCAGCAGTGGCCAGCAAGAGAAGAATGGATTAGAGGGAGATGATAATCTCAAATGTAAAAGAGTAAAACACAGTCTATTGTCTTTGTAGCTAAGGAAAGAGGAAGGGAATGACCAAACACTTACATGCCAAGGACAACTGCCTTAGCAACATACCTCTTCTTTCTTCCAGGCCAGACCTCCCTTAAACATCAGTTACTCCCTCCTACCATGGAGAGCTGAAGATTCCCCAACTGAAGAGGTAAGCTAATTATCTAGTTTAGATAGTGATCAATTAATAATTCTTGAAGGAAAATTGTTGCTATAAAATCATTCAGATCTAAGAAGAGTCACTGGTATCTCTTAAAATGTACGAATAAAAAGTTATTGCAGCCAAATTTGGATCATTTCCAACAGTATGACTTTTTTATTGAATTACAAAGAGAACTTTATGACACTGGCAGGCACATAGCTTTCTCTAGCATTCTAAACTTCTTCCTGTCTTTCTTGTTCCCACACGTTAAATCAGCAATGCATGACTTACAATTTGACTTGCTTCCTTCTTTGCAAAGTAGTCAGAACTTGACTCCATTCATGAGTGACCTTTCTCCTTCCTCTCAAATGCTGATTTGGGCAACATTCTGAGCACTTTTGTTTCATCTGAAGGGATAAATATTTGGTTGCCTCAGGAGTGGGAGAAATTAATGACTGTTTCAGTAAAGCATTTACCAAGTCAGTATTCCAAGCTATCTGAAATAGTTGGCACAGTTAAACAATAAATGGCATTACTTTAATAAATTGAGGGAGACTGAGATTGTCCCATTGGGCCCAGCAATTGTTAAACATGTTCATTCTTAGAATCTAACAATGTGATGTTTGTTTCGTTTAGCACTCTTCTTGTTTCTCACCAATATGTCTTGAAATGAATTGTGTGAGTAAATTTAAACACACACACACGCGCGCACACACACATACACATCTATATGCTCACATGAAAAATCATACAAAAACAAATGGAAACCACTTTTTCAGAACTAATTAGCTGGTCAATCTACAAGTATATAATTATATCTCAGAATAACCAGGTTTCCTATATTTGTGATTAGGATACAAGACAAAAACAACATAAGAGACAAAATAGATTTTATTTTATATTTTGTAACTCTTACAAAGTAATATTTTTCCTATCACACTTGATCATCAGTGGAAAAGAATGTAAAAATAATTGAAAAAATAGTAAAAATTCACTCAATTTTCTGTCATCTAAGTCCTCATATTGCTAGGATGATGTCCGTTTCCAATGAATTTCAAATGACCTTTTGTTTTTTTATTAAAATGTCTCACTCCAACTACCATCAAACTTGGTAGAATAAAATCACCTCCAGCAAGAAAAGTAGCTCACTATTTGCTTATTACAACATCCAGTGCTTTTTGCCTAAGAGTTTTCTCAGGTTAGCAACATGCAGACAGGAAAAAAAAAGCAACTGCCAGAATTTGTGAAGAAAAGAAACAATGCCTGAGGTTGCTTAAGGCTGGGTGCTGATGTCTTAATTATTCTCTCTCCCTCTCTCTTTCTCTCTGTCTCTGAAAAACAGAAACATAAAACACAACAACAAAAATCTCCACCTCATAAGCCAAACAACAGTGCAAAAGTATCCTTTGGGAAAAGGGATTTGACACCTAATAGTTAAAACAATTGATAGGAAAAGAGAACATTCTTGTCTGAGAAATATAGAGAGCATCTGATTGATAAAAATGTGAGGCTTGAAAGATAAAAAAAAAAAAAAAAAAATGGGGATTAATCATGCAACGGAACAGTCACATAAATTTGCCAGAGGAAGAAAAAAATTCTTCAAATTAACCATACTTGTGGTAATCACATATCTTAGTTTTCTTGGAACAGTCCTGACTTAAATCTTAAAACTAGTTAAATTAATAATTGCACCCTGTTGACTCTCAGAAGTGTTTTCATTTGGACAAAATATGATATACATGGTCTGTCCCTTTAGCTCACGAGGATAAAGCCATCTTCTTCCTATGTTTTTCAAAATAAAAAGAACAGAAGGAGTGTCTCCAAAAGCTGGGATGTGCCATTCTTTTTATGACAGTTCATTACAAAAAAGGCACATGCAGTGGCCTCCACCAATGTACTGTATGTTTATTTATGAAATGAGTGAAACACCACCAAATCATTTTGAATTACTTAGTGGAAATCAAGATCTTTCATAACAGAAATAAAGGGAAGCAGAGAAAAGGAGATAAAATTGGCAAGGTCCTTTGAAGCTCAAGCTGAAAACCATGTTTCAGCAAAGGAAACACAGAATCTGTACCCAGTGCCATGGCACACACAAGCCTTTCCACATGCCAGACAAACCATTCTAGCAAGAATCCTAGTCCAAACCGGGACTGGGAGTATATTTGTATTTTTCTCCACTTTAAGAGAAGACTAGCAGAGTTTTTCTTGTAAATTTAGGGATGCATAATCACATGTTGTTTTACATAAACATGTATTCCAATTTACATAAATTTGCATAGCATTTTCCAAAAAAACTAGCTCTGAATATGTAAAACAAATTAATCTGTGCTCTCTAATATAATTGTATTCAAATATGAGATGCAGGGCTACCACAAGATGTAGGCTTACCAGAGATACCACCCCAAAACCCTTTCCTGAAAACAGGTAATAGTTACAGGTTTCATAAACCATGGCTATTTCTAGGAATTAATTAGAAATATTCACAAACTGCTGATGAAATCATCTCAGGTCAGGATAAATAGGTGGAATACTTGACACAGTTTATTAAAGAGTAACATGAGCTTACCTATTTGCCAAGTTCTTCAGAGCCCTGTTCAACTCCAGTTCTTCAAGTTTGTATGCTCTAGAATGGGAGGTTTTAAGCAAAAGAGAAAAGAGTTTTTAACAAAGGATACAGAAAATTATTATTATCATTATAGCTAAAAAGCAATGGCTTTTATTTATGATTACCAATAAATATTTTAGGCCTCGCTATATCTCTTTAATTTTAAGTATAAGTGACAGAGGAAAAAGTAGTCTTTTCCTTCCTGTCTTTTGTAAATTAAACTGCTACTTCGTAAATACTTATTTCTGTGCTATAAGATAGTCTAGTGCTGTAGCTTGTTTTTAAAGTTTTTTCTTTTTTTTTCTTAAAGAGGTTTTCTTTTATTGAGTATTAGAAACACAGTGATGTTTTCTGTGCCCCTAAACTAAAATACCTTTTATCTTTCCCACAGGTACAGGGTTCCTAGCTACTTAGATTAGATCCATAATTGGCAACTCTTGATATCTATTTTTTAAAGACTTTATTAATTATTTTTAGAGAGAAGGGCAGGGAGAGAGGAAGAAAGGGAGAGAGAAAGGGAGAGAGATATCAATGTATGGTTGCCTTTCACCTGCCTCCAGCTACAAGACCTGGCTGGAGATTTGGCTTGCAATCTGGTTATGTGCCCTGACTGGGAATTGAATCAGGGACCTTTGGGTTTGCAGGCCAGCACCTATCCACTAAGTGACCTTTGCCAGGGCTTATTGATATCTTAACATAAAAAAAAAAAAAAAGATTAGGGTAATGCGATTAACACAAAAATCAGATCATATCAGCTGTCTACTCAATAGTTTCTAATCTCTTCCCATCACTCTTGGAGCATCCAAAGTTATCAGGATTCACAACATGCTTACACAATCTTGCCTCTAGCTGGAACTCTGGTCTCATTGTTCTTCTTTTCACTTACTCTGCTCCCTCAACACACACCCTTTGCTTTGCTGTAAACATGTCAGTCAAGGTTCTGCTTCAGGATCTTTCCTCTGGTATTTAATGCTAGTATACATAGGTCTGGGGAAGAGAAAATTGGAATAGGTCAAGTTAAAACACAACTGAGCTATCCATTCTTACCAAGATTCAGCCATTTTTATCGAGTGAACCTTCCTCAGATTGTTGTATGCCTTTGGTTAATTTCCAGAGTTCTGAAAAACTTGATTTTGATCATTTATACCAATATTGACTCTCATTGCTTTATGGATGAGTGGTTTTGTGGAAGTCCTTATATTGCCCTTCTGGCAATATTTTTCTGGATATTGTTCTTTAAAACTCGCTAAAACTTGACAAGTAGAAAGTTGTTAACAATTAGTTGCATGTGGTTTCTGAAACTATAATAGACTTTTTTGTACTCTGTTAAACATTACACCATAAATATTTTAGTTTCTAGATAGGTTAGGTTAACTTCTTATTCTCAAATATGTATTTAGTCACTGCCTTGTCTCAATCACTTATTCTTATTCTAGGCACTAGGGATCTGGCAAGGATGAGGAAATGATATTTGACTAGAGGTTCCAGAAAAGTGAGGGAATGGGTCATGGAATCACCTGATGGAAAATAATTCTAGACTGTTAACAATAGGCACATTTGGTTAATATCACAAACAGGTTGAAAGTAAAGAAAAGAGAAAACATTATACCATGCAAGTAGTTCCCCCCAATATGCCGGGGTGATTGTACTAATTCAGATAAAATAAAATTTAAGGCAAAAAAAGAAGGACATTTTATAGTGATAGAAGGGCTAATCTATCAGAAACTTCAAAATACATGAAGCAAAATGGACAATTGAGAGGAGAAATAGTGCAACAACGATAGTTGCTATCTTCATTACCTCATTTTTAATAATGAGGGATAGACACACTACGGGGAATATCAACAAAGAAAAAGAATTCTGGAACAACACTGTAAACCAACTAGAATAAATAGATATTGATAGTATAGTATAGTATAGACATTCGATCCTATAGCTGCAGTGTATGTATTCATTGAAGTACACATGGACTACCCTGCAGGACAGAACAATCATAGTTTCTAAAATAAAACTCAAATTTTTTAAATGATTAGAATCATACAATTTTTATTTACAAAAGTAAATCTAGAAAATTCTATTTGAGAAAAAAATTTTGGTTTAGATAATTTTTGTCATAATATATTAATGATATAGATTTAATGCCATTTGTTTTCAATTAATTAAATTATTTTTCACTTTTTTCATTTCTCATATGATAAATATTCATAGGTATTCACATAAATAAAAACTCTTTGGGCCCTGGCTGGTAGCACAGTGGATAAGGCGCCGGCCTGCGAACCCAAAGGTCGTAGGTTCGATTCCCCAGCCAGGGCACATAACCAGGTTGCAAACCAGGTCTCCAGTCAGGCCTGTGGCTGGAGGCAGGTGAAACGCAACCATACACTGATGTCTTTCTCCCTCTCTGCCTCTCTCCCTTCCCCTCTTTCTAAAAATAATAAAATAAAAAATCTTAAAAAAAATAAATAAATAAAATAAAATAAAATAAAAACTCTTTGGGCCCTGGCTTGTGGCACAGTGGATGGGGTTCGCCAAAGGTTGCTGGGGCAAATAACCAGGTCTCCAGCCAGGTCAGTGGCTGGAAGCAGGTGAAGGGCAACCATACATTGATGTCTCTCTCCCTCCCTGCCTCTCTCCCCTCCCCTCTCTCTAAAAATAATAAATAAATAAATCTTTTAAAAAAACTCTTTGGGAGTTCTCGATAATTTTCAAGAGGGTTCTGTTATCAAAAAGTTTGAGAGCCACTGATTTAGACTAGTAATTTGGGAGATATGTTTGGGAATCTACCACAGTAACCATTATGTCACAGCTACAGGCAATTATTTGAAATGGCTACTTTGGGGGAAAAGAGAGGGGAATAGTAAGGGAAAGGTCTTAATCATTTTCTATATTTCATACTCTTCTGAAATCACAGAAGTGAAAGATAACAATAGTATTTGAAGAATTGAAAGGAGTACATGTAGCATAGAGAGTATGTGTGATAATGGGTGAGGGGAAATGAGAAGGGAAAAAAAGCATGTGTCTCTTAGGAGAGATGGGACATATTCAAAAATGTGTAATATGATGAAGTAATAAATGCATAAAAAGGTTATCAACTTAGTGCCATTCAAAGAGAGATGTTACTTTGTTGTCATCAGGAAGTCAAACTCATCATAACATTCCCTCTTAAAATGCAGAACCAAACCCACTGAACTGTAATGAACAATCTCAGCAATTTCAAAATATGTACCTCTCATGTATTCTATGGATATTATTCAGTGCCTTCAAAATGAAAACTCTAAGGCTGCAGGTATTTTTAGTCTGGGCAAGTGAAGAGAATTTATGAATGTGTAGTTCTACACCCAGAAAGCAACTACCATGCATTAAAAAAGGGGGGATGGGTGTATCATTTTAAATAAAGCAATGTGTTGCCCTTCTCCAACTCTTGGTTTAGGAATACCTAACCACCACCATTTTCTAACTGTCAGCAGGGATCTCATCCCTAACAGCTGCCATTGAGGTAGCCCCTGATGCTATGAAATCCAAACCCTCCTTTTTGTCTCCTTTCCCTACAGCAAAAATTGCAATATCTCACACCCAGGCTCCAGCTGTCAGATTCACACACCATTTCTATTTCAATGGCTAGAATAATCCCTTGTGCCCTTGTTTTCATTGAACAAGAATGTGCCAGCCTTTAACAAAAAAAAAAAAAAAAAAAAAAAAGGAGGGTTGGGGGCAGAGAAAAGGCGTTTGTCTAAACTCAAATGCTCAAAAGGGCAAAACAGCCTGAAGGAATACAATGTTTTACAACAGGCATTTTGCTTTTGAAACACAGTTTTTCTTTTCATTTTTTAAAAGTACATATAGATGCTCTCAAATGTATAACTACTGATAAATGGACACAAGTCTTAGTAGATCTCCACCCCTCAGAAAGCACTATATAAATCAGAGAAGGTATGTACACATACTAACGCCAAGAAAGTAGATGGTGTGAGCATATCTGTGACAACCATTCTTCAATAAAAATTTCATTTTAATGAGATAGAAAAATATTGGTAAATTTTCATCCTTTCTCATTTATGATGATACTGATAACCTATAGCATACTTACTGTTTACTATGACAGTTAAAAGCCCAAATTCCAAAACAGCCTTGAAACCAAGGTGCCCCTGGTGTTAGTTAACATAAGCAATCCCAGAAGGCACCGCTTTGAAGTGGACACAGGTGTACTCTCAGCTGTCCCTAGCCTGAACGGGAAGAGTTAAATGATCTCTGCTGGTAGAACAAAAGCTCTGAAAAAGTTTATTGTCTGATTCTGCAAGAAGGACTACATATAGGGAAAGGCACTAATGAATCTCTTACTTGCTTCCTAAGGTCTGTGACACTGGCATAGCCACCTGAAACCAGGAGCAACCTCTAGTAGTGTCAAAGGACTGCAAGATGAAGAAAAAATATATAAGAATTCTCAGCCTGAAATTAAAGCTAGTGAATTATTTAAACTAATAGTATGTAGGATAAGCACATGACATAAAAATCAGTTATCTAGTAAAATTTTCTCTCAAGATTGTTTTTTAATAAACATCACTTTTTAATTTCTACTGTCTCAGGCCTCATCACCTATGTCATTTCTTCTGGTCTACTGACTGGTTTCCTTGACTTAAATGCCTCAGCCCATTGAATGACTCTTCATTTTTTTTTTCTTCCTATCACTTCTTTGTTCTAAAAGCTTCCACCATCTTCCCCTAACTTTAGACTGATCATAAATTTCCCATGACTGCATTGTGCTTAGCTAACACAAACTCACCTCTTTGAGCTTTTAATGGACAACCAAGGCTGTTTCTTTACTATTTCTCCCCAACCCATTTTCTCACTACCTTCACAACATGCCAACTTTAGCTTCGGCTGAGTGTGGTAAGAAGATAGTGCCATTTTCCCAACACTGAAAGCTGTCTCTTACTCCATCAAGCCAAATCACATCCAGCTTCCAGGTTCCCCTCAATGTCCATGAGGTATATCCTGACAGCAGCGAACCCTCATCTATCTCCCTGATATTCAGTGGAATATTTTTTTATATTACAGATAGGAATAAATTGGTTTTAGTACTAAATAATTAGGTTAATGGTAAGAGACTGATTTCTAAATATAATATTTTAGATATTGAATTAAGACCTGAAAGAATTTGAAATAATTCAAAAGCAATTATTGCAATTACTATAAAAAACCAAGTGGTAACAATCACAGGAATCAATGAATCTAAAAGATAATAATAATAAGCTCTCTTTGCCATTGCAAATACCAAATTAGGATGACATTATCTTTAAAAAAAAAAAAAAAAATGTTGTCTTCCAGCCCTGGCTGGTGACTCAGTAGATAGGCACTGGCCCATGAACTGGTTCAAAGATCATTGGTTCGATTCCCAGTCAGGACACATAACCAGGTTGCAAGCCAGGCCTCCAGTCAGGCCCTCGTAGCTGGAGGCAAGTGAAAGGCAACCATATACTGAAAGAAGAATGAAAAAAGGGGGAAAAAGTTGTCTTCTTATAATAAATGTTTATAGACTATGACCTTTTAAAATGATATTGAGGACAGGAACCATAACAGGCTCTGTAATAATTTTTTTTTCCTTTTGGAAAACTTTACATTCATTAGAGCACAGATAAAATGTTTACTTCCACAACTTTAAGCTAAATGAAAAACTTCTAATGTTTTCACTTTAAGGTAACTTGCCAACTTTAGAAAAAGATCTTGAATTCTTCAAACAGATGGCAAGTCCACCTTTAAAAAAAAATCAAGCTTGCTAAAATAGATACAAATTGATAGTTTTACTCCCCATAAACATTGCTATGGACAACTGAATGCTTCCCATTCTGTTTCAGTAATAAATTTCTTTCCTGAATTGAGTTAGTAATAAGATTTTTAATCATGTGAATTGAACATATCCTCCAGTTAATAAAAAACGCATCACCTTTTTATCTTTAATAAAAGATTTGTACACTGCTCCAATGATTGGTATTACATTTTTAAAGAACCTGAGATTGATGTTTTTCAATTCTCCTTTCTGTTTTTTCTGGGCTTTTATAATTCAAAGGTAATATGCTCTGTAATTAATAATTCATAAGGTAATTTTAAGTCTTTTATCAGAAACCTCTTTCCTATTGACTTTAGAAATGTGTCATAAAAATGCAGGTATTAATAGCTTGGCAATACCTAGCTCTATACAGATGAGGTCCTTGAATTTAAACAACTCAAGATTGGTGCTTCAAAAATCAAGAGACATAATTTTGAACCTTCAGATATTAAAAAGGCAAATATATTTTTAAAGTGCTATTTACATAAGTATAATTTCTCTCCACTGACAATTAACCAAGATAGCTTTCTCTTGTTATTCTGGTAGTTATCGGGTTGTTTGGTTGGTTGGTTGGTTTATTTATTTATTTACTTATCTGTCTATCTATCTATTTATTTATTTATAGATAAAATTATTTTGAGAAATAAATCAGGGACAAGCTGATCTAACTCAGAGTTTTGAATTTTCAAAGTTCTGTTTGAAAATAACTTTTTCTAGCTACTGTTCTAAATGTGCATTTAAGTGTCTGAAAACTCTAGATTTTTTTCAAAGACACCTACCTGAAGGGAAAGCTTTATTTCTCTTACTGTTATTTCTCAACTACAACAAAGTAATATGTATGAGGAAAAGAATATAGAAAAACACAATCTATATTTTTTCTCTTCAAATACTATTGTGTATGCTGTTCTGGAAATTTATTAGGTCAGGGGATATAAAAGTATTACTTATTCCAGTTTGTTAGGAAGTAATTCTTAAAGGGATACCCAAAAGAGTGTTAGAATTTACTAGCCAGTATTGTCATAAAAATTTCAGATATCAAATAAGGATGATTATACATGGCAAGATGCATTATAAACATAAAAGGCAATAGAATGTGGGGTTATCATCATCTGCCAAACACCCCACATTACCCTTATGGAAGTTTGCTGGAAAGCAGATGAAGCATTATGAGCCTATCATTACTGATGGAAGAATAGTTCAAGTGCATCAGGATGCTGAATAAGCAATGATCTACTTCTTTAAAAGAAATGAATCATGGCAGTAAACAACACATTACTATTCTCCCCACTGGTTTGTGAACAAAATTAGTGGTGGATTCATCCCTACATTCCTTGAGCAATTCAAGAAACCCGGGATATATAATAAGGCTTATTTGGTATTGGGTTAAAAAATAATTTCTGAGATAGCGGGAACAATAGCATGCTAAAAAAGTACTTGGAATCTGCTCAAAAAAAGTAAAAGAAAAGAAAAGACTCTATTCCCCTCTAATCCAGGTGTTGTGAAAACAGTTTAGGTGAAACCAATTAATCTGTCACTCTTATTAATCTACTACAATAAAATATGGTTAATAACCAGTTTATTTCCTTAGATATAAACAAGGCTTGAGACTATAAAAAATCAAAATTTATATACAAGAAGGAAGATGAGGAGCTTCAAGAAATATTTTTCTGCCCAAGAATAAAAATCAAGATCCATGGTACTTACACTAAGGACCTACTGAAGAACTTATGACTTAAGAGTTAAAGATAATAGTAGAGACTTACTTTAATTATCACACAACTAAAGAAAGCACTAGGCTTTATCTTTAATTCAGTTTTGGTATGACAAGACAAGCATATGAAAATAGTTAGCTATATAAATATATAAATATTAAGTTTGCAGTCAAGATGGAGGCATAGGATAACTTGGGAGTGCACAATTCCAGCTCCATACCAGGTCACAGAGCTCAGGGTTCCAGCACCAGGAAGATAGACCCAGTAGGGTTTGGTGTTGTGGAATAATCTGCCAGATTTTCCCTGCTTAAAAGGCCAGCATAGTCTTAGAACCTATGCAAACATACTCACTCCAGAACTCACCAGTGGAGAAGCAACAGAAGGTACCAGTTGCACATGGGAAGAGGGTGAAGTGACTGCAAAAGAGGCCAGCACTGGGTGAACAGCCAGGTAGCAACATTGTCTTCCTTCTGAGACCTTGCCACACACACACAAAACAGTGAAATTATTTCCTTCTCTGGCAATTACCTAAAGCCTCACTCCACACAATTTATAGTTGTCTTCGCTACATAGGCCATGCTACTAAGAGAGGAAGTAAAAGCAGCTCTACTTAACACAGAAACGAACAACAAAGGAAGGCTGCTAAATAGAAGAGACAAACAAATATGGCCCAGATGAAAGAACAAAACAAAACCCCAGAAAAAGAACTAAGCAAATTAGAGATAGCCAACCTATCAGATGCAGAGTTCAAAACACTGATTATCAGGATGCTCAGAGGATTCCTTGAGTACAGTAAAAAAAATAAATAAATAAAGGAAGAAATGAAGGCTACACCAAATGAAATAAAGAATAATCCACAGGAAACTAACAGAGAAGGGAAGGAACTTGTGATTTAAACCAATGATTTGGAACATACGGAAATAATAAACATTCAACCAGAACAAAAAGAAGAAATAAGAATTCAAAAAAAAAAAAAAAAAAAAAAAAAAAAAAAAAAAAAAAAAAAAAAAAAAAAAAAAAAAAAAAAAAAAAAAAAAAAAAAAAAAAAAGGATAGGTTAGGAACCTCTGGGAAATCTCCAAACATGTCAACATTTGAATCAGGGATGCCAGAAGGAGAAGAGAAAGAGCAAGAAATTGAGAACTTCCTTGAAAAAATAATGAAAGAAAACTTTCCTAATTTGGGGAAGAAAATAGATATATAAGTCCAGGAAGCACAGCAAGTCCCAAGCAATTTAGACCCAAAGAGGACCACACCAAGATATATCATAATTAAAATGGCAAAGGTTAAAGAGAAAGAGAGAATCTTAAAAGCAGCAAGAGAAAAGCAGAGAGTTACCTACAAAGGGATTCCTATAAGACTGTCAGCTGATTTCTCAAAAGAAACTTTGCAGGCAAGAAGGGACTGGCAAGGAGTATTCAAAGTGATGAAAAGCAAGGACCTACAATCAAGACTACTCTATCCAGCAGATCTATCATATAGAATAGAAGGGCAGATAAAAGTGCTTCCCAGACAAGGTAAAGTTAAAGGAGTTCATCATCATCAAGCCATTATTACAGTAAATGTTTAAGGGACTTACTTAAGAAAAGGAGGATCAAACCATGAACATTAAAGGCAACAAATTAACAAGTATCAACAACTGAATCTTGAAAAACAAACTAAGCAAACAACCAGACAGGAACAGAATCATAGACAGGGAGAGCATTTGGGGGATTATCAGCAGAGAGGAGAAAAGGGGAAAATGGGGGAAAAGGTGTAGGGATTAAGAAGCATACTTGATAGGTACAAAGTAGACAGGGGGATGTTAAGAATAGTCTAGGAAATGGAGAAGCCAAGGAACTTATATGCATGACTCATGGACATGAACTGAGGGGGAAAATTGCTGGAGGGAATGGGGGTATGGACAGAGTAGGGCAAAGGGGGAAAAATTGGGACAGCTGTAATAGCATAATCAATAAAATATACTTAGAAAAAATTAAAAATCCATGTCACAAAACTTTAAATTACACTTATTGGCGAGTCACTATTTTCATTCATTCATTCAAGGCTGAGCACACAGTATGATAACAGTTCCCAGAAAGAGCAAAACAAGCTCCAAGTCATCAAAAGACTTGCTGACACACGCAATGAGACTCACAGTGAAGAAATATGTGTCCTGGTGTTGTTGGTGGAAAGCAGGCCTTTCCACAAAATTGTAAAGAAAGCACTCCAAGGACCCATGCACAGGAGTTTGTGATCTGGCAAGGTTTACTTGGGTAGAAATCTGGCCTGGATTTCCAATTTTCCATCTCTCTTCATACCCCCATAGGAAAAATCCTACTGCATCTTTGGCAGGCCAAAACAAAAGCCAGTGTCCAGAGTCTGTGCTTCATCTTAAAGCTTAGTCCTTTGGAGCCCACACAATCTGCCATGGGCTGCAGTAGCAGCTAGACCACATGCATGGTCAGTTCAACCCTAGGTGACAGAGAATGCATGAACACATGTGGTGAGTGCTGGTCAATGAGCTAGAGAGAGAGAGATTCTTTGTTCTCCTAAGATTATATAGCTTTTTGAAAATAGCCAACTTTTGTGAGCTTTTTTTGAAGGGTCCATCCCCTAGTTAGACTGAGAAACACTTATGGTCAAACACTTCCCCCTGTAGTTCCCAAAATTCGATTTGGTTGGGAAAATGGAGAGTGTTAATCCACTTAGTGGAGCAATGATTTGTTATCCTGGGGTGTGAAACTTATTTCTTGGTAAAGCAAACAGGATTATGATACTCACTTTTATTAAGGTCATTGTCTAATTCCCTTTGCTCTCTTTCCTGTTAATAATTAGCTAACTACCTATGATAATACTAAAAGATTACATATGCTTTATTGCAAGTTTATGGTAATAAAGGGACACAAAGAAAGGAAGTAACCTCTTTGCACAACGGAGAGGTGTAAGAGAGTGTTCAAGAAATTTTACAGTAAAGTAAATATTGAATGATGAGTGATCAAGTTGATGTGAATATGAAGGCATTCTTGGCATATGGAAGGGCAAGAGCAAACATATCACAGATTACAAAATATGATTAAATAATTGTTTAATTGTGGTAGGATGGAAGGTGGCAGGAATTTCTGTAAGAGGAAAATGCTAGAAAGGCCACCAGATTATGAATTTATTTTACCTTCTAAAAAATCTTGGGATTTTGTTCAGTGGACACTTTTGTGGAATCAGGGGGCTATCAATGTGAGAGTTAGATGACTGGTTTTTCACTTTAAAAACATCACATGGGAAAAAGAATGAAGGGTAGACTAGAAGTACAGAGTCTGAGAACAGAAGACTCTGAAAATAAGCATGGTGATGGTTAATGAGGCTGACCTAAAGCAGGAGCAATGGATGAATATACTAGACATTGTAGAGGTAGTCCTTAATGCATTGGTGACTAGATTTGTTGAAGGAAGGTAAAGGCTGTGATGAACTTTCAATTTGTTCTTCAGTACCTAGAGCGTGGTGCTATTCATTGAAATGAAAATGTAGGAAGAAGTGTAGGTTTGTACATAAAGGTAATTTCTTTTTCTTTCTTTCTTTCTTTCTTTTTTTTTTCACATGTAGCATTTGACTTCCTAAGGTCAGGTAGAAAAGTCCAGGAGACATTTGAAACAGGTCTGTAGCTGAGGAGCTGAGAAGGGCAGATGGACTCAATACTCCTGGGAGAAACAGCTGATGCCTTCAGACTGAGTGAGCTACCTGTGGGGAAGACTGCTTTGTGTCATGTCAGGATCACCTGTTAATCGTATTTAAAAGTATATATCTACAAGCCCTTTCAAAATTAACTGGATCAGATTCTAGGGTTTGGACCCAAGTGTCTTCATTTCAACAAAAATTTCAAGGCATCCTCTTGCCGAGTAAAAGTTGAAAGAAGGGATTTTTGTCTCTTTTACTCATTGCTGAATCCCCCATTTCTTAAAAGAGTATCTTATCCACAGCAAGTTCTCAAAAACATTTGCTGAAAGAAAGGGAACAGTAAAGAGCTAAGAATATTTTAAATACTTCTTATCTCCTATTTATTCCTTATATAAATAAGTTCTCTTTTGCATCCTAGAAATATATCTCCACAAATTTATTTCCAAGTGCTCGATTTATTAGAAAATGTAACATTTTTCCTTTTTTCCCTGTATTACATGTGCATTACTAAGGAAATTGTGTAATACCCTTTCATAGAGCTGTTTGTAATTATATGCGCTATTTTTACTTTTTAATGGCTAAATACTTGGAGACACAAAACAGATCATAAACCTCTGAATTTCATTTAAGGCAATAGTTATCTGCACAGATTTTACTAATTTGTATCTCTACATTCATTCTTCATCCCCTCTATGCTATATGAAAAAAAAAAAAAAATCATCTACCTACAATATTTCTTGAAACTTTAGTAGCTTAACCTCATTGCCCCTAACTGCAGTCTTCATTTTTCCCCTTCTTATAACATTGCTTTTTATCTGTTTCCTTTTCTCTGGACGATTTTTTTTCCCCTCTCATTTCAAATGCCCCCTGCTTTCTCTGCTCTTGAACTCAGATGGGTTGCTGGCAAGCAGAGATGAGAGACTTCTGTAGCCACTGGAGGAAGCTCTGAAGCAGAGTGGATTGTCTGGCTTCAGTCTACAGGTCACCTCAGACCAGCAGGAAAAGAAATTAGACCTCCCATTCCATGTGTAGAGGCATTTCATCTGCAAGCCAGCACTCCAGTGATACCCAGGCATCAATTGGAGACATGCTGAAAAGTCTCAACATCCTCACTTCATGTTCAATGGGCACAAAGAGAGAAGAGACTCACTTTTCAAAGATAACTTAACCTTCTTGATAAGTAAATTAAACTCAGAATCCTCCCAAACCCCAGGTTACTCATTTTCCAAATGTCACTGGCTAGGCTGTTTGACCTAGTCTATGCCGTGCAAGTCCTTGAGGGCATCTTCTCTGATTAGATCCAGCTGCAGAATAATGACCAGCTGTCCTCTCAGCCTCTGATCTGAACCTTCCGAAGGTCTAGGCAGAAACTCCTGGTGAGTGGTATATCATATCAGAGGCCTGAGTGTGCTCCAATTTGTCACAGTACTGATTAAGTGGATACATAACAGATGGTGTCTTGTTTTAGATGGATATGAGTAGGTGAGAAATTGTCTGGATACGTTGAATTTTTAATTTAAAAAAATGGGAAAAATAATCTGCAGCTGGTATGCCATTTTTACCCATAAGCACAGTTTTCTTTTCATTCAGTCATAAAAACCAAGAGAAGAAAACTTAAACTTTCTCAATTTGGGGTTAAACTAAGAATGTTGTCTTCTCTGTTACATGAAGTGAGGGTTTTCATATGCATTCTTTAAAATTCTTTTTAAATTCATGTATGTTTTCACCTGTCCTCCCTCCCCCAAATAACAGCAAAATAAGGACATTAATTGTGCGATGATTCTCAAAGTAAGGTCTTTGGACGAGAATCATCATTATCATTTGGGAGCCTGTTAAAAATATAGTCACAGGCTCCCACCAGACCTACTGTATTGTAAACTGGAATGGGAGGGAGGCAAAGCTCAGTATTATGTATTTTAACAAGCACACTAGGTGACCCTGATGTATATTACAGTTTAAAAATCACCAACTTACAATACTGGAAACTCACTTAAGTGTATTGATAAGAAGGCTGATAATTCTTAGAACACTTTCAGTACCAATTCCCTTGTCCGTAATATTTTTAAAATATTTATCAATGACTTATACAACATGAGGAAATTGAAGCACAGAGAAGCTAAAAACTTGTCTAAGTTCACACAGCTAGTAAGTGGCAGAGTTGAGATTTGAACCAGTGAAGTAGAGTACCAGATTGCATGCTTGCAAGCACTGCTTCTGGCTGCACCGTTTCCCCATGTGTTTCTCAGGAAGCTGACTCTATCTCCAGATTTAGAGGTGAGATGTGTGGTTTATATACCACACAGCCCAAGCCATCCTCTCAAAAATTTCAATAGCTTCCTCAAAATCTTACAGTTTTTTTCTACTGAGCTCTTTTTACCATCTAATTTATGAAATATATTTAGTTACTTATCTTAATTATCATTTTCTTTTTTTCCACTGGAAAGCAAGTTCCATAAAAGAGGCATTAAAAAATTCTACTGTTGAAAATTTAAAACCTACACGAAAGTAGAAAAATAGTATAATCAACCCAAACTATGCATCACCATGTTCAACTAATACCATTTAATAGCCAATCTGGTTTCATAAGTAGACCCACCCATTCCCTACCTCCTGAATTATTTTGAAGCAAATCTTAGACAACATGTTCTTCTGTAATCATTTCAGAATATATTTCTAAAAGGTAAGGGATCCTAAAAGTGTAAATGTAATATCATAGCTAAAATATATTAAAGCTTTACATTTTCTAAAAACTATCAATATCCAAGAAGTATTTAGATTTTTATGAGTTTCTTAATAGTAATTTACAATATGTCTGTTTTAATTAGTATCAAAATCATTCCAAAGGCCATAGTTTGCTGATCCTTGCTGAGGAATTTAGGTCTAATTTCATTAATTGCACAACCATGGGGTCCTTTATTAGATCTTTTTCCTGTAGTTTCTGTAAATCTGTAGTTGGGTCTAGATCAGATTCAGATTAGACTGTAAATATGTTTGCTTTGATTTTATTATATGAGACAACTTTATATTTGGTATTTCACATTTTTACCCACAAAGAAGAGCAAAAATAAAAAGTTAAACATAAGTCAGTGTACATCCATCACAGTATACCTCTATCATCTTTTAAAGATATTATCTACTGGTGAATATTGCCCAGATCCATTAATTTATCATGGGTTGGAAGATAGTGATATTTAAATGTCATCATTACTTCATTTATTAGATAGAATAATATCATAAAAATGATTTTTTTCATCAACTGTTTGGTATTCCCTAAAGTGAAGTTCACATAGACAAGGCAGAATAAATAATTACTTAGTTGTTCAATATAATGAGCTTGTTCTCTAGCACCTTCAAAGACAATTGATTTTTTTTAAGTACTTTAAATATGATGTACATATTTAAAGTCTCCCATCAACTGCAGCTGTTATCCATACTGGTACAGACATTTTTTCATCTTTATGATAATAAAATATTTTGGAGTCATTTTACAGATTTTTCTCCCCAAACTGAATCACTCATTTCTCCAAGAAGAAGCCCTGGTTCTATTTAGTGTGAAAAGGCATTTAGAGACAATAATCTGAGCACTAGAGGTTTTATTGCTGCTGTATTGGTCACTGTTTCTAGGCATTTTTAGTGGAAAGAGTTAGGGAAATGCTTCAAAAAGTTTGAACTTAACCACATCAACCTTCAGTCAGTATCTTTTTCCAATTATGCCAAACATTTTTGCTCATTTGGTTTATTCACAATACACACCTAACAGACTCAGAATGCTATCAACATTACCATAAAAATGTCATTACTGAAAAATGTTTAATATTAATTTTTAAGTTATTCTGTCTTTAGGGTATTACCCCACTAGAAATATACAACTAAATTATTGCTTTTTTAAAAGCCATTTGCAATAATTCCTCTCTATTCCATTATTATTGTGTTTCTAAGCTGTCCAGTATGGAGCCATTAGTCATGTATGGCTATTAAGAATATAATTTAAATTAATTAAGTATAATCTAAAATTTAACTTCTCATTTATTAAATATTTGCTGATAAAATTTACCCTGGCTGGGTAGCTCAGTTGGCTGGAGCATTGTCTTGATTCACCAATGTTGTAGGTTTAATCTTTGGTCAGGGCACCTAGAAGAACCAACCAATGAATACATTACTAATTTTAAAAATAAATCATCTCTCTTTGTCTCTCTTTCTTTTTTTTGCTCTCTCTATCTCTTCCTCCCTCCATTTCCCTCTTTCTCCTCTCTAAAACCAATAAATGAAAAATTTAAGATATTTTGTTGAGTGATCCAAGATGGTGGTAAAGTAGGTGAAAGCTACACTCACTTCCTCCCAAGACCAAACTGGAATTGGAACCAACTTATAAAAAGTCATCTTGAATAACCAACTGAAGACATACTGAAGAGAAACTGTATAACTAAGAATATAAAGAAAGCTACATTGAGACTGGTTGTCCACAGCCAATCACAGGCAGCATCTGACACTGGGCTGCACCAGAGTCCCTCCCAAGAGGTCCAGAACCAACACACCTAGTGGCCAGCTTCAGAAAACAATAGAAATGGATCCCACAAGCAGCATATCAAAAGGGAGATTTTGGCAGGCACCAAACCCAGCTGAGGTGAATTCAGCTTCCTGTGGTCAGCACCTGCACAGCAGCTCAAACTACATGATTGGGGTTAAGCCCCACAGTCAGACAGTCTGAAGACCAATCCATGCAAAAATAAGGCCAATAGATATTAATATTCAATTACAAAAGGAGAGCTTACAGAACCCACACAAGAGATATTATCAGAGCATCCAGCTCAGTTGATCAAGGAGACTGAACCACTGGATCCTACAGAACACCAACTACATGAGGCCACCCCATAAAGACTGGTAGTAATAGCAGGACTACCTAATACATAGAATCAAACAGAAAGAGGCAGCCAAAATAGAGAGATAAAAAATAAAAACAGGCTCAAATGAAAGAACAAGAGGCTAAATGAAATGGAAGTAAGCAATTTATCAGATACAGAGTCTAAAGTAGTGTTTATAAGGATGCACAACACCATGAAAAAGAACACAGAAAGCATAAAAATAATTGTCAGTAATAAAGAGACCAAGATTAGAAATGAAGAAAACACTGGAAAGAATCAAGAGCAGATTAGATGAAATAAAGGATCAAGTCAACAATTTGAAAAACAAGGTAGATAAAACACCCAATCAGAGCTGCAACCACGAGGAAAAAAAGAGTTTTAAGAAATGGGGATACTTTAAGAAAACTTTGGGACAACATGAAGTGTAACAACATATGGAACATATAGGTGGGTACAGGAGAAGAGAAGATACAAGAGATCAGGAATCTATTTGAGGAGTTTTGGCCAAGATGAAAGCATAGGTAGACACACTGCAACTTCCTCACAACAAAGAAAACATTACAACTACCTCAAAACTAAAAAACAAACAAATAAAACAGAATTTTCAGAAAACAAACTGCATGGAAGTCCAATACATGAAGAAATAAAGTAGAAATACTCATTCAGGCAGGTAAAAGAGGCAGAGCTGGGGTGCAGAGGATGCGGTGTGTTGGTGGCTGCAGCAGCAGGATAGTGTCTGTAGCCGTAGCAGGAAGTGCAGACATATATTTTAAAAGTAGGAAGGGAAACCTGGGAAATGATCCCAGCTCCAGACCAGACTTCATATTCACAGTTCCAGCACTGGGGGAAATAAAGCCTCATTGCTTCTGCTTGTGAAAACCAGTTGGGGTTGAGGTGGAGGAAAACACTGCTGGTCTCTCAGCAGAGTTTGCTTATTGTGAGGGCCCCACAGTCCTATAACATCTGCGGACCCTACTGTTCTGGAAAGCATCACCAAACAGCAGCTAGAGGGGTGCTGGTTGCATATGGGAAGTGGGAGAAGTGACTTGAAAAGGAGAGAGTGCTGGGCAAGTGGCATTGTTCCCCCAACATACAGTGCTCACCCCATGCTGACAAATATTTAAGACTCCACCCCTTACAGAGTCACAGGGGAGATAGCTCTACTTAAGACACAGAGGCAAACACAGAAAGCTGTCAAGTTGAGGAGATAGAGAAGTATGGCCCAAAGCAGGGAACCGATCAAGGTTCCAGTGGGACAACTGAGTGACGAGGAGATAGTCAACCTAATCAGTGCAGAGTTCAAAACACTGGTGATAATGATGCTTACTTGACAGACAAGATTAAGTACGAGTACATTAGGGAAGAAATGAATGCTATGCTAAGTGAAATGAAGGAAAATCCACATGAAACCAATGATGAAAGGAAGGAAACCAGGATCCAAATCAACAAATTTGAACATAAGGAAGAAATAAACAGTCAACCAGCACAGAAGAAGGAAATAAGAACTGGAAAAAAAAAAAAAAAAAAAAAAAAAAAAAAAAAAAAAAAAAAAAAAAAAAAAAAAAAAAAAAAAAAAAAAAAAAAAAAAAAAAAAAAACAAACAAGAAGAGGCTTAGGAACCTCTAGGATAACTTTAAACATGCTAACATTAGAATCATAGGGATGTCAGAAGGAGAAGAGGGAGAATAAGAAATTGAAAACCTATGTGAAAAAATAATGGAGGAAAGCTTCTCAAATTTGGCAAAGGAGACAGATATATAAGTCCAGGAACCAGAAAAATTTCCTAACAAGCTGGACCCAAAGAAGACCACACCAAGACACATCATAATTAAAATGCTAAAGGTGAAAGATAATGAGAAATCTTAAAAGCTGAAAGAGAAAAAAAAGAGAGTAACCTACATAGGGGTTATTGCAAGACTATCAGCTGATATTTCAAAAGAAACTTTGCAGGAAAGAAGGGACTGGCAAGTATTCAAAGTGATGAAAAGCAAGGACCTATAATCAACATTGCTCTATCCAGCAAATCTATCATTTATAATGGAAGGCCAGTGCTTCCCAGACAGGGTAAAGCTAAAGGAGTAAGTACATCATCACCAAGCCATTATTGTATGAAGTGTTAAAGAGACTCATTTAAGAAAAAGATCAAAACTATGAACATAAAATAGCAACACACTCACAACTATCAACAACAGAATCTAAAATATAAAAACAAAAACAAACTAAGGAAATAACCAAAACAGGAACAGATCATAATTATGGGGAGCATTTGGAGGGATATCAGCTGGGAGGGAAAGTGGCCTTCACAAAGTAACATTATAATTAAAATGGCAATGATTGAAGAAAAAAAGAGAATCTTAAAATCCACAAGAGAAATACAGTTAATTCCAAGAGAGCCTCCATAGGACTCTCAGCTGATTTTGCAACTAAAGTGTTTTGGGCTCAAAGGGATGGGCATGAGATATTCAAAATGGTAAAAAGCAGGGATCTACATCAACACTACTATTCCCAGCAAGGTTCCATTTAAAACCGAATGAGAAATAAAAAGCCTCCCAGATAAGAAGAGCTAAAGGGGTTTGTTAACACCAAACCAGTAATACAAGAAATGTTGTAGGGCCTGATAGAAGAAGGAAAAGAAGGGGAAGAAGAAGATGAAGGAGGAGGAGGAGGAGGAGGAGGAGGAGGAGGAGAAGAAGAAGAAGAAGGAGAAGGAGAAGGAGAAGAAGAGAAGAAAAAGAGGTAGAAGAAAAAGGAGTAGGAGAAGGATGAGGGGAGAGATAGGAGGAGGAGAAAAAGCAAGATAAATAAAAACAGGAGGAGGAAGAAGGAGCAACAAATACCAGTGGAATATTTCACAGAACTAGAACAAATATTCCAAAAATAACATACTATTAAACAATGAATGGGTTAACAATGAGATCAAGGAAGAAATCAAAAGATATCCTGAAACAAATGAAAATGAGAACACAACTCAATATCTTTGGGACATGGTGAACGCAGTCCTGGAAATTGATAGCATGAGAGGTGTATATCAAAAAACAAACAAACAAAAATCTTAAATAAATAATCTAACTTTACACTTAATGGAACTTCAAAAAGAACAACAAACAAAGCCCAATATGAGTAGAAGGAAAGAAATAATAAAAATCAGAGTGGAAATAATAGCAAAAGAGTCAAAAAAAAAAGTACATAAGATCAATGAAACCACGAGCTAGTTCTCTGAAAAGATAAAAAAACAATTGACATAAGATACCACCTCACACCTGTCAGAATGGCAATCATCAACAAATCAACAAACAAAAAATGTTGGCGAGGATGTGGGGCAAAAGGAACCCTCATGCATTGTTGGTGGAAATGTAGGCTGGTGCAGTCACTGTGGAAAACAGTATGGGGTTTCCTTAAAAAACTAAAAATGGAACTGCCTTTTGATCCAGCAATTCCACTACTAGGACTATACCCAAGAATCCTGAAACACCAATTCATAAGATCCTATGTACACCTATGTTCATAGCAGCACTATTTACAATAGCCAAGTGCTGGGAGCGGCCTAAGTGCCCAACAGTGGATGATTGGATCAAAAAACTTTGGTACATTTACACATTGGAATACTATACAGCAGAAAGAAAGAAGGAACTCTTACCCTTTGCAACAACATGGATGAAACTGGAGAGTATTATGCTTAGTGAAATAAGCCAGTCAGTGAAGGACAAATACTATATGATCTCACCCATTACAGGACAATAATGAACAAAACTAACAACAAGCAAAACAGAACCAAATATATGAATACAGTGAATAGGCCTTCAGTGGTCAGGGGGAAGGGGGTTGGGGGGAGGGTGGAGGAAGAGGCAAGGAAGGGGAGCAGTTTAGACAAGAACCTAGTATAAAGGAACCATGGACATGGACAACAGGTGGGATTGACTTTGGGGGGAATGGGTGGGTGGGGAGGGGGACAGAGGGGAGCAAAAAGGGGATGGATGTAATACAACAACAATAAAATTTTTAAAAAAAGACAAAAAACAATTGATAAAAATGTAACCAGACTCCTTAAGGAAAAAAAAAAAAAAAAAATGAAGAAGAAGAAGAAGAAGAAGAGAGAGGACCAAATAAATAAAATTTAAAATGAAAGGAAAAATAACAACTTACATCAAAGAAATATAAAGGATTATAAGAGAATATTACAAAAAACTATATGCAACAACAAATTGGACAACCTGTATCAAAGAAATAAATTCTTAGAAATATACAATCTTCCAATAGTATGTCGGAAAGAATCAGAGAATCTGAATAAGCAAATTATAACTAGTGAAATTGAAGCAGTAATCATACTCCCCCAACCCAAAAAAATAAGCTCTGGACCAGATGGCTTCCCAGGTGAATTTTACCAAACATTCAAAGATAAACTAACACCTATCTTTCTCAAATTATTTCAAAAAATTTAAGAGGAGGAAAGACTACCAAGCTTATTTTACATGGTCAGCATTATTCTAATTCCAAAACCAGATAAAGACAAAGAAAGAAAATTATAGGCCAATATCCCTGAAGCACATAGATGCCAAAATCCTCAACACAATAATAGCAAAACATCCATTAATACATTAAAAACATTATACACCATAATCAAGTGGTACTATTATGGGATGCTGTGATACAAGGATGGTACAATATCAGCAATCAATAAACATAATACACCACATAGACAAAATGAAGGATAAAAATCACATGATCATATCGTGTGATTCAGAAAAGCATTTGATGAAATTCAGCACCCATTTATGATTTTTAAAAAACCCTCAGCAATATGGGAATAGAGAGCTTACCTCAATATAATAAAGGCCTTATATGACAAACCCACATACTCAATGAGCAAAATCTATAAGGATTTCCCTTAAGATCAGGTACAAGGTAAGGGTGTCTGCTTTTACTGATACATCTCTTATTCAACAGAGAACTGGAAGTTTTAGCCACAGGAGTAAGACAAGAAGAAGAAATAAAAGGCATCCAATTTGGAAAGGAAGAGGTGTAAGTGTCACTATTTGCAGGGAGATGGCACTGTACATAGAGAACCCTAAAAATTTCACTCTAAAAACCCAACTAGAATGGATAAATGAATTCAGTAAAGTAGCAGGATAAAAAAATAAATATTCAGAAATCAGCTGTCTTTTTACATACCAATAATGAGGTATCAGAAAGGGAAGTTAAGGCCCTGGCTGGTAGCACAGTGGATAAGGTGCCGGCCTGCGAACCCAAAGGTCGCAGGTTCGATTCCCCAGCCAGGGCACATAACAAGGTTGCAAAACAAGTCTCCAGTCAGGTCTGTGGCTGGAGGCAGGTGAAAAGCAACCATACATTGATGTCTCTCTGCCTCTCTCTCTTCCCCTCTTTCTAAAAATAATTAAATAAAATCTTAAAAAAAAAAAAAAGGGGGAAGTTAAGAAAACAACTGCAAATCACAATAGCTTCAAAAAGAATAAAATACCAAGAAATAAATTCAACCAAGAATATAAAAGGCCTGTGCCCAGAAAATTATAAGACATTGATGAAAGAAATTGAAGATACAAATAGGTGAAAGTAAAGACTGTGTTCATGAATAGAAAATTTAGCAACATTAAAATGTTCATACTACCCAAAGCAACTTATAAATTTAGCACAATTCCAAATAAAATACCAATGGCATATTTTACAGAATTAGACCAAATATTACAAAAATTTATATGAAACAACAAGGACCCTGAAGAGCAATAGCAATCTTGAGAAAAAACAAGGTTAGAGAAATCATGATCACTGAGAGCAAACTATGTTATAAACTCATGATAATCAAAACATCATGGTATTGCCATAGAAACAGATATATAGATCAATGGAACTGAATAGAGTGCCTATAAGTAAACATACATATTTATAGTCAATTAATATTCAACAAAAAGGCAAATATATACAATGTGGTAAAGATAGTGTACTCCATAAATGGTGTTGGGAATATTGTAAAGATACATACAAAAAAATGAAATTAGATCACCTTCTTATACCATACATAAAAGTAATCTCAAAATGCATTAAAGATTTAATGATTAGACTCAAAACCCATAAAAATCTTAGAATAAATAGGCAGTAAAATCTTGAACATTTCTTGTAGCAATATTTATCTTTCTGATATATCTCCTCAGGCAAGGGAAACAAAAGAAAAACAAATGGGACTACATCAAACTAAAAATGTTTCTGCACAGCAAAGGAAACCATTAATAAAATGAAAAGGCAACTGACTGAATGGGAGAACATATTGGTCAATGATATATTTAATAAGAGATTAATATTCAAAATTTATAAAGATCTTATAAAAGCTGACACCAAAGAAACAAATGATCCAGTTTAAAAATGGACAAAAAACCTGAATAGTCACTTTTCCTAAGAGGACATATAGATGGCCAAAAGACATATGAAAAGATGCTCAACATCTCTAATCATCAGAGAAATACAAATTAAACCCATAATGATATATCACTTCACACCTGTCATAATGGCTGTCATCAATAAATCAACAAACGATCATTATTGGTGAGGGTGTGGATAAAAGAGATCCCTTGAGCACTTTTGGTGGAAATACAGATTCCACCAACACCGTGGTGCCATCAACTGTGAAAAGCAGTATACAGTTACTTCAAAAAGTTAAAAATGGAACTGCTTTTAATCTAGTGATCCCATGTCTGGGAATATATCTGAAGAAACCCAAAATACTAATTTGAAAGAATATACAGTATGTACCCCCATGTTTACTGCAGTATTATTTACAATCATCAAGATTTGGAAGCAGCCCAAGTGTCCATCAGTGGATGAGTGGGTAAAACCACTATGGAACATTTACACAATGAAATACTACTAGCCATAAAAAAGAAGGAAATCTTACTCTTTGTGACAGAATGGATGGACCTGGAGAGCATTGTGCTGAGTGAAATAAGCCAGTCAGAAAAAGTCAAAACCAAGTGATTTTACTCACATCTTAAACTAATGAATAAAATCAACCAATAAACAAAATAGTTATAGCCATATGGATGGGGAACAGGTAGATAGCTGTTGAGGGTGAGCCCCTGGGATGGGAAAGGAAAGAAAAAAGTCATGGACAGGGACAACAGTGTGGTGATTGCCAGGGGTCAAAGGATGGAGGGAGATGGAGGAAGATATGGAGGGATAAACTGTGATGGACAGAGACTTGAACTAGGGTGATGAACATATAGTACAGTGTATAGATGATGGGTCGTAGAATTGCGCACCTGAAACCTATCTAATTATGTGAACCAGTATCACCCCAATAAAATCAATAAAAAGGAAAAAACATCACTAACACAGGCATACATGTGTTCAGTAGCCATATGTGGCTAGAGGCTACCATACTGAACAGTGCATATATAGATTATTTTCATCATCATAGAAGTTTTATTGGGAAGCATTAATTATTAAGTAAATATTTATATAATTCCAAAGACAAATCCACAAACAAGATATATTTAAGGAACCCTTGTTTCTTTTTCTCTCCTTTCTAACCTGTTCACTCTCTCTTCTTGTAGGTACTTTTCCTTAAAATTATGTTTTATTTTTTTTTTTTTTTTTTTTTTTTTTTTTTTTTTTTTTTTTTTTTTTTTTTTTTTTTTTTCTTTTTTTCCTTTTT
>PVIW01013342.1:0-27783 GCA_004026585.1 Noctilio leporinus
CAAAAAAAAAAAAAAAAAGAGGGGAAGACAGACACATAGACAAAGAGAGGAAGAGGAAAGTCAAAGAGAAAGTACGGGCTGTGCCAACAGAGGGAGCCCCAGGAGAAGGCGTCAGGCAAGGGAGTGGACTGCAGCATCTGCCCACTTCCAAGAACAGCTGAGTTCTGTCTCTGGAGCTCCCTGTTAATGAGTCTCCGCTTCTCCTTCCTTCCAGCTGACTCACCTGGCTGTGACTTGGTCTCTCTGCTGCTCAGACCACCTGCAGCTCCCTCCTCCTCTATCCACCAACCCTACAAGGGAAAGTTCCCAGGAGCCTGTTGCAGGTTCTATGAAGGATTAGCGTGTCTTGGTACAATTGAAAGTGCGGAGGGAGTCGGGAATTCCAAGAGATGATTACTGCAAACCCATGGCTGAATATTATAAACCTTGGTCTTCCATCTAGGAGTGGTGGGGTCCTTGCCTTGGTCCTTCCCACCTTGACACTAACCATCAGCAGGTGGGATGATGACAAGAACCCATGCATCAGTGTCATACAGGGTTGGCGTCGAGTCCCAGTCACGCCAACCCTTGCCCACATGGCCCCACATGGCCCCACATGGCCCCACATGGCCCCACATGGCTCTGACCATGGTGCTGAAAGAAACATGGTCAGCACCATGGACAGCAACCGCGCGCACGCACCCCTCACCCCCACCTCCATCCTGGGAGTGGGTCCTGATGGTTGAATTGGGGAAGCTGTCTAGACAAAAATCCAGAGTTGCTGAAGACGCCCAGAGCAGGAGCTAAAAATTTTGTGGGACAGCAGGGAAGCTCAACATGTGGGTGGGAGATTGACCACAGAATGCTGTCAGATGGAGAAGATGATTTCTTTTCTACTGTGCGCCGGGCAGGCAGACAGGAAGCGAAAGTGGAAGCATCCTGGACATGGTTTGGCGAGATGTCGTCTTCTGCATACTTGCAATGAGTGCACCTCATCGCACGCGATGAGTGCGTGCAAGAAGATGCCCCCAGAAAGGGCCAGAAAGGTGCTTTCCCGGTTTTTTCCCAGTTGCAGTCAAATTCTTAAAACATAACGTTTCCCGTTTAAAAGTGTACCACTCCGTGGCACTTGGTACATTCACAATCTGGTGCAACCATTGCTTCTATCTAGCAATTTAAAAAACTGTAACAACTATTTATTTTATTTTACCGTTGTTCTATTACATTTATCCCATCCCCCCCCCCCATTGCTCTCCCTCACCCCACTCTCCCCATCCCCCTCCAACAGTCAATCCAACACGTTGTCCATGATCATGGGTCAACCATGCTAGTTCCTTGACTAAACCATTCCCCTTCTTTGCCTCTTTCTTCCCCTCCACTCACCCCTCTGCACACTGAAAATCTGTCCCTTGTTTCCATGCCTCTGGTTCTGTTTTGCTTGTTTGTTTATTTCGTTCATTAGTCTCCCGTATTAGATGAGATCATATGGTACTTATCTTTCACTGACTGGCTTATTTCACTAAGCAGAATACTCTCCAGTTCCATTCATGTTTCTTTTTTCTTTCTGCTGTGTAGTATTCCATTGTGAGTTCCAAAATATGTTCATCACCCCTGCAAAAAACAAAAAACAAAACTGTGTGCTTATTGTCCCAGTCAAGGTTTGTCACCGACACAGAAACAGTAGGATACATCTATACAAAGAGATTTATTTCATGGAATTGGCTCACAACATTATGGAGCTTGGCAAGTCCAAATCCTGAAGGGTGGACTTGTAGGCTGAAGACCCAAGAGAGCTTATGTTGCAGTTCAAGCCCAAAGGCAGAGTTCCAAAGATTAGTTTTTGGTCCTGTTCAGAACATCACCTGATTAGATGCAGCCCACCCACGTGATGAAGGGCAACTTGCTTTACTTTTGCTTCTTAGAGATCTTGGGTCACCTGATCTGGGGAACATGGATTCTGAGAAGATTAAGACGTTGAATCCAATGATTGTATTTTTTTTAATCTAAACTGTTAGGTAAGAATTTTAAAATGCTACTTATATCAGCACTAGTGGTGGATCTAAACAATATTGTGCTTTCTCCAAGCTGATTCTCTTTTCCTCGAATAATCATAATTACAGGACTGGGCCTCTCCTGGGCGTGACCTTGAGGTGGGGAGAGTCACAGGCCTGTGCCCTTGGAGAGGCAGAGCCCCACCCTGTCCAAGAAGAGACAACAGCCAGCAAGCAGACACCTTGTCTCTCTCTATCCAACCTCACCTGGCTGACTTAGGACAATGCAGAGGTCCCTTCTCAATGACCCCAGCTCTGCCTGGAGCTGTAACCCAGCAGCCATTCCCGGGCTGTGATCCCAAGAAATTTCAGGTTTCCCCCCTCCTGGTTCTCTCCTGTCTCTTCCTCCTGGAGCTGGGTGCTTCCCTGCGAGGTCATAATCACATGACTCACTATTGTGAGGAACGGAGGCTAGGAGACTTCCTTCTCTAGTCACAGTGCCCGTGTTCTGTTGTCACACATGGGCCCAGCGTGTCCATCAGCACCAGTCACTAGCCACAGGCTTATCTGCTTCTTCACAAACTCAACCTTCCGAGAAGCACCACCCCGTGTCCCCACCTAATGCCTGGACAACCCAACTGTCTCTTTAGTGCACTTGCTTCTGTCGACTCAGAGGCTTTTAGTTGAGAAATAACCAGAGTCAGCTGGGAGGCAGGGGGAGTGTGAAGAGCATAGCCCAGGGTCACAGGACACGCAGGGGCACAAAGACAGGTGCATCGTGCCTGACCAGGGTGCCCCTTGCCCTGGAGAGCATGAGGAGGATGACTGAGTGTCCTTCCAGTGTGCCACCCTCTTGTCACCCCCACCCCGTAATATAACAGGAAGATGTTGAGAGAGTTTTACGATTCCCCTGTTGCATGTGGGCAATCAAGGGTTTGCATAAATAAATGTGTGACTTGGAGGCATTCAGCCGGTGAGGACCAGATGGTGAGCCAATAAGTTTCCCTGCTTATGCTGTCTATCTATATATTTATTTATATGTCTAAGTATCTATGTATCCAAGTATACGTGCATCTATCAGTTTATGTAATTATCTAGGTATGTATCTAAGTATTTGTTCAATTCTATGTATTTACGTGGCTAAGTATCTACATCTCTATGTATGTTAGCATGATTCTATGTACCTAAGTATCTGTGTAATTATCTGTGTATCTCTGTGACTATTTTTTAGTTTCTTTTCTTTATTTTTATTATTATTGACACTATTACAGATGTTCACAATTCTCTCTTTATGACAACTTCTACCCAATTCCCACTCCCTCTTTTCTCTGGCTATCACTACAGTATTGCCTATCTGTCAATTTGTGTAACATAATCTATGTATGCATGCATGTATGTAGGAGGTCTGTCCTGGAAGTATCAAGCCAATGTCAATCTAATTAAAATAGTTTGCATAGTTGATATTTCTGGGACAAACCTTATAGGTATTGGGTTGGCTAAAAAGTTGGTTTCAGTTTTTTTTCCATGAAAGACCACATTTTCACTTTCACCAATAACTTTATTTTGAGTATGTCAATTGTCTCCTGATATTTGCTTCTAGAGAGCAAAGGCCAGGGGTGCTGCTAAACATCTTCCAATGCATAAGACAGTCTCACAGAAAAACATTTTTTTTTTTTGGCCAAAATGTCAGTAGTCCCAAGAAACTTCACAAACCACTTTTGACAAGTTCAATCAGTCACAACACCTTCTCCGTAAAAGGCACAAATCTTTTTTTCTTTTGCGTTTCAGGTGCATTTTTACCTTCCTTGAAATAATAAAGTAAATACTCAGAAAATGTGGTGTATTTTCTTCCATCTTCAATATTAAAATGGCTGCATAAAAATTCACCAATTCTGAGGTATTTTTTAAAAATGCATGTTGCTATGACAGCTGTCACAATACAATCTAACAAAATTGTTTCAAATGAACTTAAGGACAACTAAACCCTACTAGAGCCATCATATGGGGAAAAAAAAACTAAATGAACTTTTTGGCCAACCCAATATGTATCTATCTATGTATAATCTATATATCAGTATCTGTTTATGTAACTCTATGTAAGAATCTATGTAACTTCCTCTATATCGGTCATCTATTTATGCATCTCATTATCAATTTCTACATCTATGTGTCTAAGTACCTATGTAACTACTTCTATATCCCTCTTTGTATTTATGTATCTGTCAACTTATATCACTTCAACATCTATGTATCTGAGTGTCTAGGTATTCATGTATGTATTGTAAATCCATCCGTTTATTTATCATCTATCTCTGATGAACTAATAGTATGCGAGTTTCATCTGGACATGGGGTCACCCTGGTTATGAAATATGCACTAGAAATGCCTTCCGCAAACCAAGGCCCCTTTGGACTCACGCAGAGGAAGTGAGGGTTGATTTTGGACGCAGCTAGATTCACTTTCTGTTACACCACAGAACAGAGCCCATAACGCAGCTCCTGTGCATCCATCCTGTGCATTTCTTGACTGGCAGGCCCTCAATCTCCAGGACAAGAACAAAGAAGATAGTGAGAGGCTGGCCATGTCCCTTAAGCTGACAACCTTGCTGGGTCTTGGTAAGTTGGAATGCAGGGGTGAGACCCCAGAGACAAAAGGGGTGAAATATTGGGTGGGATCTAGGCCCCACTTCATTTCAACCTCTCGTCCAGGGCCTGCTGGGCCCTGGGGATAGAATCAGCCATGCATGTCCTGCAAGATTGATGTCACTTGCACTTAAGCCTCCAGTGGAGGGACCAGGGCCTCTAACATGTCCTAGACACTAGGATGGGGACAGGCCGTATAGGCCAGAGGAGGCTCCGGTTGGGTGGTGGCTAGAAACTTGTCTGGAACCCAATATAGAGGAAGGAAGCTACCTACTGGGAGTCATGTTCATGAGGGCGGTTTGGAGGTTACGGTGAAGGCAAAGACTTTCCCTGCAGCTCACGGGCGGGGACCCCTGTGTAAGGAGAACAGGGCGCTGGGTGTCTTTCTTACTGGGGTTTCTCTTGCAGTGCTCTGCCTGGGCCAAGTGATTCACACACAGGAGGGTGAGTCATTTCTGTCCTAAGATTCTCAAGACACTTGCAAACACCACCAGCACTGATTTCCAGACTTCTGAGCGCCCACAAATGCAGAACTGGACCCCTGCTTCTCACCCGCTCTATCTTGACCCAGGGGAAGGGAGAGAGGCAGAATGGAAGAGAAATAACAGCGTATGTTTGCCTTTCACCTGCCTCCAGCTATGGATCTGGCTGGAGACCTAGCTTGCAACCCAACCAGGTTATGTCCCCTGGTTGGGGAATTGGATCAGCAACCTTTGGGTTTGCAGGCTGGCCCCTTGTCCACTGTGCCACCAGCCAGGGCCCGCAGGTGCATTTAGAAAACACAAATCTGATCACTCAGCTCACCAGCTGAAATCCTCAACTGGTTGAATTGAGGTCAAATCAGATCTTTTATCAATCTGGCTGTGTATCTTATCCGGCTGTGTCTACCTCTATCCACATCCTGCCCTGCTCTGCCTTATCACCAGACACATTGGGTTAGGACTGCCACACACCTTGCCTTCTCCACCTGCAATGCCCTGGCCTCCCCTGATCTGCTCACCTGGGCCACTGCCTATGTGTTTATTACATCTCAGCTCAAACTTCTATTTCCCAGACAAGGAAGAGTCTCTTTGCTGTGCCCCCTTCTTATGCCTGTGGGCACTCATCACAGGTCAGCTGGACATCAGGCTCTCATCCCTCCATTTTATCCTCTAACCTCACTGCATAGAATAAACAGCACCTCAGCAGCTTATTTCTCTCTCTCGCAGAGATGCAGTTTCTGTGGAGCTGGGTGGGAGACAGTGCAGCAGCCCCAGTGTGTCATCAGAGATGCAGGCTTCCTCGTACTGCTCCACTGCTTTAGTTCATGGCCCCCAGCACCAAGGTTGCCTCTTGATGCAAAGTGGCTGCCAGGGCTCCAGCCATTGCATGTGTTTGCCAAAAAAAAAAAAAAAGGCAGAAGTGATAAAGGCACCTCCAGGCTTCATTGCTACCTTGTAAGCTTCCTTCCTGGGAATCTCACCAGCAGGGTTCCTTTCATCTCATTTTCGCAGACATGGTCACACGGCTGCACAGAACTGATCTCAGGGCTGCCAGGTGTTGCATTTTGTTCCCTGAGGTACTGTGCTCGGCTGAAAGTGATGCTCTGGTTGAAATGAGGATGGAGAGTACAGATGTAGTAATGGAGGCAATGGCAGTCTCTGCCTTGTATCCATCCTGTGCTCGCAGGGAAGAAAAGGCTATTTGCTCATAATGGACCCTGAGCCCAGCTCTGCTTCCTCCCAGGGGTCCTGCCCAGACCCTCCATCAGGGCCGAGCCAGGCCCTGTGCTCCCCCAGGGACAGCCTGTGACCATCGTGTGCCGGGGCCCAGCTGGGGCTGATGTAATCCGCCTGAAGTATAAAACATTCTCCTTGAGGGATCAGAAAATCTTGTCTCAACATGGTTCACCATGGACAGAGGCCAGATTCTACATCCGTGCAGTGAGTGAAGACACTGTTGGACGTTACCACTGCTTCTATTTCAAATGGTTCAACTGGTCTGAGCCCAGTGAGATCCTTGAGCTGAAGGTGGCAGATGAGGATGTCTCTACTCCACCCTCAGGTTTGTCCCAGGTCCCTGCACCCCATCCCTGGTTGTGTCCCCTGTCTTGAGATCCCTGTGTCCTCCTGCTGACCCCTAACCCTATAGCTCCCCTGACCCCCTGCCCAAATGTCCCCCGGCTTTCACACCAGGAATCCTGGTCCTACGTGGGCACCCTGATGGCATGGATATTGAGCCCAGCATGGGGGTGGGCTGGGAGCTGTCCCTGTAAGGCTGGGCAGGAAGTGGACTTCCAGAGACCAGATAGTGACTGACCCACCCCCCTCCAGGGGGATGTGTGTCCTTTTGTTCAGGATAGTGTTAAACTGTCCTTTTATCTGAGCCAGACTCTGAAGGGCCCCAGGCAATGTGTCCTCCATTTTCTCTTTATCCTTCTGTGACTCAGTCATCCCATGAGTCACGGCAGAGGTCCAGGGGGTGGCACCGATTTTCCAGGCCTGGTGGTGTCCACCCAAATTATTCTGGTCCTGTGATGTCTCACTGTCCTGAGCAACTGTGAGAGGTACTGTGGCTCAGACTGGTGGGGTCAGCCTCCAGGATCCTCTTATCCTGTGGCCAGGGGACATGTCTAACCCTTACCTTGCTTGTCTCTGGACCAGGGACCAGCGGGCTTTGTGCAAATGTAGTGAGGATGGTAGGACAGACATTCTGAGGGGTGTCCAGCCCCTCAGACAGGTAGAAGCAGAGACTTCCATCCTGGTGTCCTTACATCTCCCTGTCCCCTTTCTGGGGACTCTAGGGGGCATCATCTGTGCTGAGAGGTGCAGGGGAAGAGGCCAGGTATGGTCGCTGGGGGAGCTGAAGGGCCAGATGGAGAGAGACAGACCAAGGAAGAAGCTGGGTTCTGTGCTTCCCTGCCCACACGGAGTGGGGCGGAGCTCTGCTTCTCTCCTGGTGGGTGGACCCTCAGTGGGCAGCAGTGAAGCCTTTCATCCTCAGCTGCCAGAGGTCCGTTCACCTGGGGCTTGAGAACCAGGAGGGGACACTGGCCCCAGATCCCTGAGCAAGTGTGCGCTTTGCCGCTGTGCCCTGAACTGGGGTCTTCTCCCTGGGGATGTGCACCCAGGGTCTCCAGGTGGGGAGCGCAGGGGGGCGCTCCCGTGAAGGGAGGGTCTCTGCCAATCCTTCCTCTTTCCCAGGAAACCCCCCTGAAGTCACCCCTCCCGCAGAAGCGAGCTCCCAGACAGGTAAGTCACCTGGGAGAGGGCCCAGGGGCAGTGGTGGGAGGGACAGGTCCTCCCCAGTCAAGAAGCTGGGTCATGTCCTGGGCTTGGCCTCTGTCCTCCGCTTCCAGGCCCCGCCTCCTGGAATTACACGCTAGGGAACTGTGTGCGTCTCAGCCTGGCTGGCGTGGTCTTCCTGATCCTGGTGGCCATCCTGGCAGAGGCTGGACGCGGCCAGTGCAGGTCCCACAAGGACCACAGGGGTGAAGACCAGGAGCTCCTGCAAGAGAGATTACACCCCAGGCCCCCAGCAGGGACCTGCCAGGGCTGAGACTCTCTTGGACCCCACGAGACATCAACCAAAGCCACAGCGAGATATCGTGCACATTCCTCAGGATGAGTATCGCTGAAATTATTTTTAAATGATGGACACCAGGCTTAGGGGAAGGGGGGAACCACATCGTAGGGTGTATAACTATCTAACCCCTGTGTTGTACGCTTGAAATGGTATATGGCGTGTCGACTGTCATTGCAGAATCCATTAAAAAAACAAAAAAATCCTCTAAAAAGGGAAGGTGGCAAGCGTCGCCAGGCTGAGGAGGAAGGGGAGCTCTTCCGCCGGGTGGCGGGGTGCGCAGCGGCGCGGTCCCTGCGGGGACTTGCACGGCTGTTCCCTGGAACTTAAACAGGGGATTTGTGTCAATCCAGCCGCCCATTCGGGTCCGGGGGCGCAGGGAGGTGAAAGAGGAGCTTCCATGCTGGGGCACACGTGCATCCCCCCAACAACCAGGCTCCCAGAGGCCAAGGACGTGTCCCAGGACCCTCAGCCGCAGGAGAGGAAGTTAACACGGGGTCCGAGTGACGCCCCTCAGAAGGACCCGCCCAGTGACCTCATCCTGCAGAGCAGGGCCAGGCAGGCGACCCCTAGTCCCTGCCCTGTTGCCTTCAGCGTCCTCCTGCGCTTTCTAGGACGCCCCCAATCCTTAGCTGGGACAGGGAGCCCCGGGCGTATCTGCGCTCCTGCCTGGATCAGGGGTCCTTAAGTTCTGGGGTTCCTTTCACTGGGAACAGTCTACACATATTTAGTCCTGCCTCTTGGTGTTTTTCTCCTTTCCCAGTGCTCCTGTAACCTCGTCCCACAAAGCTGGAAGTGTGGTGACCGTGGGTTTGTAGCTAGTCACTCATACGAAAGGGGAACAGAGAAAATTAGACGTCAACTTAATAAACAGCGGAGCTCGATCCTGAGCCAGAAAACTACAGCTCCACATGCTAGCGGACTGTCGATCAGGTTAACATCCCTCCCTTCCCCTCTCCCGCACCAGATTTTTGGGGGGTGCTTGACCAAAGAGGCCTGGCAGTCTAACCAGGGGGTGTGGACCCGACCCAAACCCACCGGAAGGCTTGGGAATTGATTAGTTATTTTTGAAAAAGTGCCGGATCCACCTCAAAGCCAAGCTAATGTAATGTCAGAGTGGCAAAGAAGTGTTCTCGCTCTCTCTCTCTCTCTCTTTCTCACCCACCCACATATTCATACTCTCTCTTGCCCTGGAGCCTGAAACCACGGGGACCTTGCAGCTATCAGGGCCCAAGGCCAATGGTATGGGCTCAAGAGGACAAGTTTTGCTTCGTGCCAGCAACTGTACCTTGGATTTTGCTTTGGCCTTGCTGTGGACAAGGTGCAACTTCTTCTGCAGCAGGACGGACAGGGAGGAAACCCAGAGGCAGCCTTCCGCATGAATACTGTGTTTTGCCACACCACAGCCTCCCTCGTGGGTGGGTCCTTGGAATGCTCTTCTCAAGATCCTGGGAAAGAGCTGAGATTCCACCAGCATCTTGACACGGGTCCCTCTGGGCTAAAATGATGGTGTCTGCAGGGCTGTGTTCTCCAGAGTCTTGAGGGCTGAGTTCCTGTCCTCACCTCTTCCAGCCTCTACCCATTGCCAGCTCAGGGCCCGTCCTCCCTCTGCAAAGTCTGCAAAAAGTGGGTCAAGTCCTTCTCACGTCCATCTTGCCAACAATTCCTGTCACTACATCTCTGATCCCACCGTTCTGCCTCCCTGTCCACTTGTAGGAACCCTGTGATTACACTGGGGCCCCCTGGAGAATGCCAGGTAACTTATCCATCTCTAGGTCCTTAGTTTTCAATCTGCCCTTTTTTCCCCAGGTAAGTGAATCACTTGTGGAATTTGCATGTCAGGATACCCGGTCTCTATGGGGCTGTCAATCAGCCTCACACGTAACAGCCTGGAAGTCAGGGGTTCATTTAATTCTCTTTGCCATGTTTATGCCTTCTTGGTTCCCATGATGTCCTTACATCATTTTCTTTCTTTGGTTTTTTGTTTTCCCCCCTTAAACATAGCTTTGGTCACAAGGCCTGCATAGGTGTCATGGTGTCTCTGACATCATATGCCTTCAAGAAAGATTCCTAGAGAGAACATCAACTGATTATGTCTTTTTGTGGATTTGGTGAAACGGGTGCCCTTCCATTTTGGGGGTGCACCTGCCATGTGTGAGACAGACGACTGCTTCCCACATCCTCCCTGGTAGTATTTGTGGTCACAATCGGAAATGCTCCACTTGACTAGGTACTGAGCAGTTTTTCAATGTGGCTGCCTCTAGAATTTCTCCTGTTGTGAATGAATTCAGCGTCTGTTTACATGAGCATACATTCTCTGCACATACTTGGTATAAAGTTGAGGTTAATATCTTCATTTTGTTCTTGGTAACAGCTGTACAATTCACCCTCTTCAAGGTGTAAAATTTAATGTTTTAGTACATTCACAGGGTTGGGTACTGTTGCCTCAATCAATTTTAGAATTATTTTATTACCCAAAAAGGAAATCCTGTATCCATTAGTCATCGATACCGTTACTTTTTTCCCCCAGTCATACACAACAACTAATATTTTTTTTTTTATTTTAAAGATTTTATTTATTTACTTTAGAGTGAGTGAAAGGGAAGGAGAAAGAAAGGGAGAGAAACACTGATATTTAAGAGAAACACTAATCAGTTGTCTCTTGCACACCGCCCCTAACCAGGGACCTGGCCCATCACCCAAGCATGTGCCCTGACTGGGACTTGAACCAGCAACCTTTCAGTTTGCAGGCTGGTGCTCAATCCACTAAGCCACACCAGCCAAAGTTAATCTTTCTAATCCTACAGGTTTTCCTGTTTTTGACATTTTATGGCAGTTAAGCTACACCATGTGCAGTTTTTTGTTACTGGCTTCTATCTTTTAAAATAGCGTTTTCAATTTTTATTCATGTTGTAGCATTTGTCAGTACTTTATTTCCTTTTGTTGCTGAATAGTATTTCATGTGATGTATGCAACACACTTTTTAAGCCATTTAGTTTTGCCTATTATTTTAAGAAATACAAGGTTTAGGCCCTAGCTGGGTGGCACAGTGGATAAGGTGTTAGCCTGTGAACCCAAAGGTCGCTGGTTTTATTTCCAGCCAGGGCACATAACCAGGTTGCAAGCCAGGTTTCCAGCCAGGTCTGTGGCTGGAGGCAGGTGAAAAGCAACCTACACTGATGTCTCTCTCCCTCTCTGCCTCTTTCCCTTCCCCTCCCTTAGGGTACACCTAAGCTATTTTATTCTAAAAATGTGACCATGATATAAGGAACATGTAGGAATGACCCACAGACATGAACAACAGTGTGAGAATTAAACATGGGAGTGGAAGTGGAATGGGTGGAGGAAGGCAAAGGGAAAAAATTGGAACAACTATAATAGAATAACAATAAAAATTATTTTCAAAAATTCTAAGGAATAAATGTAATACAAACTGTGTAAAACTTACAAACACACATATACCTTTCAAACACTTCTGAATAGCACAAGAAAAAAACTTGTACAATTGGGGAGGTGCTTTGTCATTGGACAGAATGTCTCAGCACCATAAAGCCATCATGTCCTCATATTTTAATTTATAAATGTACTTCAGTCTCCAAAGTATATCAAGAACTATGCAAGTGGATACTACAGTCCACATGGCAAAACAAAAATCTAAGCATAACTAGGAAAACATCAAAATAAAAGGCAAGCTGTGAAGGTAGGGGAAAATAGCTCAACCAGAAATTAAAAGTATAAGAAGGAGACACACAAACAAAAGGAATTTGCTTATTAAAAATTGTGTATCTGGCCAAGATGGAGGCATAGGTAGACACACTGTGTCTTCCTCACAACTAGCATAAATTTACATCTACCTCAAAACTAAATAAAAACAATGCAGAAATTTCATAAACTCAAACTACATGGAAGTACAACAAGTGAAGAAGTAAAGAAATACTCAGCCAGACAGGTAAGAGGGGTGGAGCCAGAGAGAAGAGTAGCAGTGCAGTCACACATTTAAACCCCAGAAGCATTTCCGGGGCCAGACCACGGTTCCAGCTCTGGGAAAAATAGAGCCACATTGCTTCTGACTGTGAAAACCAGTGGGAGTTGGGGCGGTCACCCCACACTGACGAATTTCTAAGGCTCCACCCCTTAGAATATAATCAAAAGCTTGCCAATGTAAAAGCTTGCTTTTACAGATCTGTGAAGAAACAGAAATGCTCATACGTATTTCTGGTAAGAATGCAAAAATTGGGCAATCCCAATTTTTTTAAGGAGAAGTTGTCCTTATCTACTGAAACAAGATATGCAACTAGACCTTTGCCCCATAAAATGTGAAAAGATGCAAGCCAAGGTTACTAATTGAAGTATTATTTGTATTGGTATGGGTGGAAATATTGGGAAAGAAGCCCTAAGCACCTAAACTCTTGTTCGTACTCAAAATAGAGTAATTTGCACCCATTAACGGTAATAAGAAGTTACCTTTTATAGCCTTAAGTTTAGGGTGTACCAAAAAGTGAAAAGAACAAAGTAATAAAGAGAAGAAAAACAGTATTGGAAGAAAACTGGATATCAATGCATCTGCATCCACTAGCACAAAGACACACCGGAAGGATCCGCCATGTGTCCCAGAAATGCGAACCAGTGGGATGTTAGGGGAAAAAATGCAACTTTTATATCATGAACGTGTTTGGGAGGAGAGTAGGCGTTTGTTTCAACATAATGCCCATGGTGGCTAAGATTAGTAAGTGGAAGTTGAAGGAGGAACATGATCTGGATGGACCTGATCTCAAAGTGTTCCCCTCACAAGTCAACGCATCACAAGGGACAAGCCTTCGGCTGCTGTGATAGCTCATTTCTAACCAGAACGTCCTCCTTGTCCATCAACCCTTGGTCATTTCTGCTTGCCAACCCACCTGTGGTCAATGGCTATAAGAAGAGGCACCCAAACTCTTGCATTAAGCTTCGTCGATCCGAATGCGACCTGGAAAGGCAAGGAGATTGATATCATTGCATTGTGGAAAGAGGTGAGAACTCCAACTGTTTAGCTCCAAACCCAGCATTCACTCCCTGGACAACCCATCCCTGGAATACAGACTTGCCCACTCAGGATGGGCAGAGCTTCTTCTCAGAAGAAGGAGAAATCATACATCTTATTTGGGACCACAACAGAGACCAGCATGTGGAGAAGTAGCTGTTTCACTTCCTTTAAATGGCCATGACTCTGAAACTCACCCCCCTGCTCTGCCTTCTTCTGTGGGGAAAGAAAGTGCATCACATGTTTATTACTATCATTTTGTGCTTGTAGGCTAAGCCTTGGATTTTGCTTTACAAATCTCCCTGATCGGCCTTCTCATAGGTGTGTGTTATCAATTTATTAGTCATTCATAAATGTTTTAAAACTCAGCCTTGAAAACTAAGTGATCAATCACCAATAGTTGACTGTTAATAATGGGTCACCCTCATGATTCTTCTCTGTTGTGTGTTATCAATCTATTATTTATTAATAAATATTCTCTTTTCTTAAATATTTTTACTTTATTTTAGTTTTTGAAAGATTTTATTTATTATTTTTAGAGAGAGGGAAAGGGAAAGACACAGAAAGGGAGAGAAACATCAATGTATGGTTGCCTTTCACCTGCCTCCAGCTATGGACCTGGCTGGAGACCTGGCTTGCAACCTGGTTATGAGCCCTGGCTGGGAATTGAACCAACGACCTTTGGGTTCGCAGGTCACTGTGCCACCAACCAGGGTTTCTTTTCTTAAATATTTTTAAAGATTTTATTCATTATTTTTTAGAGCAAAAGGCAGGGAGGGTGGAAGAAAGGGAGAGAAGCATCCATGTACGGTTGCCTTTCACGTGCCTCCAGCTGGGGACCTGGCTGGAGACCTGGCTTGCAACCTGGTTATGTGCCCTGGGAATTGAACCAGCGACCAATCTACTGAGCCAAGGCTTAATAAATATCCTTAAGCATTGGTGATCAATGAGGCAATTTTAATCACTTAATGTATTTGTTTGTTATGTAAAAGTTCATTTGTTGTCTTATGAAGAGAAGCACAGCATGAGCAGTGCTGATGGTCCAACTAGCAGAAGACATGGCTTATCATTCCACAGGACATCTTGTTAGCTTCACTCCTTTTCTCTACAAAACCATTACAACAGGTTGTAAAAGAGACTTTTTACCTAATCAGGGACATTTATTTTCATCTTTAGGCAGTGAAAGCTACCTAGAGTGAATGAGTAGGTAGCATACAGTTGGCTGGAACTGCTAAAGTAGTCACTTCCTTGAAGGTCCTGGGACACCAGGTGAGAAGATTATGCCAGGATCTGCAGGTGGAGGGGACTCTAGGGGGCAGGTGTCTGGGAGAAGGTCTGAGTGAGATGGGAGTGGAAATTCACCCAGGGAGGCAGATTCAAATCTGACACCTGTATCATGGCTGAAGGGACCATGGGCACCTCTCCATTGGACAGGACACCCCCTACATCCTTCACATCTCATGTGGGTTGCACCTGAGAGGCAGGACGTTGGCAGCTCCTCAGACCCCTCATGAGACCAATGCACGGGAAAGGCACCTGCCTCCACTTCAGGTCTTGCTACCTTGGGGATGTTCTTGGGGGTCCAGCTGCCTGTAGCATGTTGAGATGTCCCATCCATGCTGAACACTCCGTGCTCCACCTGACCCTCTTACAAATGAGGAAAGACCCCAGTTCCTGGTGGGCCTTCTTTGGAACTTGGAGACAACATATTCCCCCTTGGGTGTGTCTTGAAGGGCTGCTGGCATTAAGGGGACAAAGAATAGGAGACATCTTTGCTCCAGGTCCAGGCTGCAGAGAGGCTGAGCTGGGTGGCCCAGGAGATCTGATGGTGTTTGGAGCCTCTGTGGGAGATGGGTCCCTAAACAAAGTCTTGGAAGGAGCTACAGATGAATTGCATGGAATATATTGGTGAGAGAGTCTGAGTTGTTCCTGGGCTGGAGTAGAGACCATCTTGGCCTCATGAGATGTCCATCACGGAGAGGAAGTCAGTTATCCACCACTGCACATGCCCCGCTGTCCTCTGGCATAAAACACGGGTGGAAGATGTGAGGTTGGCAGAATCCTGACCGAAAGATTTGAACCATCTCATCCTCAGCACCTGTGACTGTGTCTCTTCACACAGCAAAAAGGGGACCTGAGGCCGTCACAAGGTCCCTGGCAGTGAAAGAGGACTTTCGATTTGTGTTTGCTCATCTGAGGCTGCAAACTCAGAATTGGAAACTGATATTCAGTGATGCATTTCTGGGCCAGGCATGTCGCAGATATTCCATAAACACATGCGGATGCTGGGGGTCCGAAGGAGTTCTGGCCAGCAAGGCAGCTTATGGCTAAAATGGGGCCTGAGAGGTGCTCAGAAATGTCTGCGCTGAGGAAGATGACAGCCAGGCCCACAGGGAGACCCTGTTCCTCTTTCTGTGTGGCTGGTGGCATGACACCCTCGTGACAGGGAGGGCCAGCCTCTCAATGGCCTCACCCAGTACATCTGTCTGTCTTGAGGACACTGGCCTCTTCCTTCTGCACAGCGGGGTCCAGAGAGAAGAAACACTATGGTCCCCACCCTCTTGGCCCTGCTCTGCCTGGGTGAGATGTGAGGAGGGGAGGGGAACCCTGCTCTGCCAGGACCTAGGACTCAGGGGGCTCACAGGGCGGTGGGGGGCGGGGGCACGGTTCTGCTCAGGACTCAGGGCAAGTCTCTCACAAGGTCTCTCTTCCAGGGCTGAGCGTGGGCCTGAGGACCCCAGTGCAGGCAGGTGAGTCTCCCCAGGTGTCTTAGTCCCTCTCCTCACTCTGGACAAGGGGTTGTTTTCTGGGTGGCGCTAATCATTAACTGGTGGGTGACATCTGGGAAATTTGGGGCTGAGAACTGAGAACTGGATGTGAGGAATTTGTTGTGACTCAGATGCTGATTTTCTTAAAGAAACCCTCTCCAAACCCACCATCTGGGCTGAACCAGGGCCTGTGATCCCCTGGGGAAGCCCTGCGACCATCTGGTGTCAGGGGACCCTCAAGGCTGAGGAGTACCGCCTGGAGAAAAGGGGAATCATCGTGCCCTGGGACAAACAGAAGCCGCTGGAGCCCAGGGACAAGGCCAAATTCAGCATCACATCCATGACACACCTATATGCAGGGGAATATCGCTGTTCCTACCTCACCCCCGCTGGCTGGTCAGAGCACAGTGACCCCCTGGAGCTGGTGGTGACAAGTGGTGAGAGGACACTCAGGGTTCCAGCCTCAGGCTCTGCCTTCAGGAAGGGGGTGCTCTCAGGGTATCTCCCCTTCACAGCCCAGCCCTGGGAGATGTGAGGGAGGCGTGAGCCCCCATTTAACTATCTGCCTCCTTCTCTCCTAGGATTCTACAGCAAACCCAGCCTCTCAGCCCTGCCCAGCCCTGTGGTGATCTCAGGAGGGAAGGTGACTCTCAAATGTCACTCAAATGAAGGATTTGACAGATTCATTCTGACTAAGGAAGGAGAAGACAGGCTCTCCAGGACACAGGACTCACAGAGAGACACCAATGGGCAGGTCCAGGCCCTGTTCCCTATGGGCCCTGTGACCCCCACCCACAGGTTGACGTTCAGATGCTATGGTTATTACAGGAACAGCCCCCAGGTGTGGTCACTGCCCAGTGACCCCCTGGAGCTCCAGGTCTCAGGTGAGAGGCCCCTGACCCCAGACAGTCAGCTCAGTGTGGTGTCCCCAGGAGACATCTGAAGTGAGAGGAGACTGAGGGGTCTCTGAATGATGGTTGCCCAGCAGAGACCCTCCCAGTCCTGCCTACCTGTCACCCTCTCAGGATTCAGAGGTGGTAAGTGGGCAGTGAGAGTGTCCTGGGGGCTACACAGTAGATGTAGGAGGAGGGTCTGCGTGATCTGCCAACTTCAGGGTAAGTCCCAGACCCTCAACCTATTCTGTTCTCATTCTCAGGACCTATTGGGGGCCCCCACCCTCTGCCCACATGGCCCATCTCCACAGCTGGTGAGTCACTGATAACTCTGCTCAGAGGGAGCACAGAGCAGCCCAGGGAAGTGCTGAGGGTCCATCTGGGGGTCTCATGTCCCCCAGACACTCAGGGATGGGCTGTGTCCCAGGGGCTTGGAGTCAGGCAGAGATGCCAGGACCCACAGGGCCCCCAGGGCTCTGAGGCATGCAGATGACAGGGGTGGTCATGGCAGAGGGACATGGGGAAGCCCAGGCTGGGGGAGGAGCAGTGGGGCTCAAGTAGGGAAAAGGCACCTCCCCTCACCCCCATCCTGAGTTTCCAGGAGGCTTTGAGGATCAAGAACTCCCCACCACAGAGCCAGGTCAACAGAGCGGTAAGTGAGGGTCTTTGTGGGGAGCTGCTGGGCCCTGATTCCAGTCCCTACTCCACTGCCAAGGGTCCCTTCTCTTCTCTGAGAATTGGGTTCAGGTCTGTTCATCCCTGGTCCCTTCCTGCTCGCAGCCCTGTGATGACATTAGCTGACATAAGGGGTCTCATAAACTCAGGAAGGCAGCACCCCAGCCCAGCCTGACCCCCCCAAGGGGGCATCAGGGCCCTGCAGGGTGGAGATGATCTCAGGAGAGACACCAAGTCCACCCCTGTGCCCCTGCCTCTCCCATGTCCCTGCTGTGCTGGGGGCAGGTAATAAGGAAGAACGCTCGGATGAGACAGGACAGGCCCCCCTGCAGATGAGGAGCCCAGAGCTTGCAGTTGGTATCCACCTGGGGGGAAGCATGAAGATAGCACAGGGACCCCATATCCTTGGTCTCATCCCAGCCCTGCTGGCCAGGCTGGGTGACCTGGGGCACAGGTTTGACCCTGGGAGCTGCAAGGCACTGGGGCTGGGGCCAGTAATCCCAGGTGCCTGAGGGCTGTGTGGTTGGGGGAGATGAACCACAGTAGGTGCTCAGTAAATGGCATCTTTGGCTCATCCATGACATCACTGGTGCTCAAGGTCTCCCATGGTCCCTGAACGCCCTGATTGGGGTCTTGGTGGCCCTGGTCCTGCTGCTGTTCCTCCTCCTCTGTGTCTTCTTCCGACACCGATGCTGGTGGCGTCAGGGCAAAGGCCAGATATTGGGTGAGTGGGTGAGCAGGGAACAGGGATTTCAGGGGTGATGAGGGAGAAGACAGCCTGGGAGGGTGAGAGATCAGGGGTGACAGTGACTGAAATCCACAATGAGTCACCTGGTGTCTCCCCTCCCCACTGGGTTAGATTCTTGGGGACCTGCCAGGGGACACACCCCATTCTCCCCGACAGATGCTGTCGCAAAGGACCCACAGCCTAGGGAGGGCATGCAGCTGGACCCTCAGGTGAGACCCCTGCTCCTGTCCAGGCCACCAAGGACCTTCCTGCTGCCCAGTTTACTCTAGAGGTCACTTTCCTGTCCTCACCTCACCTGGTTATCAGCAGTGTCCACACTGACCTCTCCTGGGCACCAGGCCATCCTGCTGTGACTCGCTCCTCCTGCTTTCCTGTGACCTCATGGCCCCTCCTTGGTGGCCCCCTGGGTGGGCTCCCCATCCTCTTTCTGACCTTGTGAAGCCCCAAGTCTCAGAAGGAGGAATGAATAAGTGAACCACCCAAAGGGCCCAGGGTCCCCCTCACTCATTCATGCAGCAGTGGTGATGGGGCCCCTGGTGACCAGCTGAATTTAGATGACTTGACACAACCCTGTCCCCATACTCCTTGGTGAGTACCTGTGAGTGGGGGACACATGCAGACAGGCAGATGATGTCCTGGAGAGCCAGTACTGTGAGGGAGAAAAAAGCAAGAGCAGGGGACCGAGTGTGTAGTGGGGGAGGGTCAAGAACAGAGAAGATTGCAGGTGCAAAGGCTCTGACGCAGCACATGCTGCTTCAATCAGATGGGCTGTGTGACTGGAGCTGAATGAGCTAGAGACAGTATGGTAGATTATGAGGAAAACAGTAGAAGGATCAGAGGCCCAGGGCTCAGGACGTCCCTGCAGGGGCCATCAGGACAGTGACCAATCTGATCTACAGTGAAATCGTCACTGACAACATCGGGAGACTTGATAGAGGATTTCCCCAGTGGAACCAGGGAGAAGCTGTGTATGTCTCACTGTCTCTCCAGCAGATCAGGCCCAAGGATGACCCCCAGGGGATGACCTACACCTAGGTGGAACACTCAAGGTCGAGGCCCAGGCAGGGAATGGCCATCTCCCCTTGCTCACTGTCAGCAGAATTGCTGGACATGAAGGGCAGACAAGCAGAAGAGGACAGACAGATGGATAGTCAGGTGGACCCCATCCTCTCCAGACCCCAGGCCTCCCCAACTCCAGCCATGTTTCATCCCTCTCACTGTCCCCTTGCTTCCAGGCTGCTGCATTTGCTGCCCCCCAGGATGTGACCTATGCCCAGCTGAACCACTTGGCCCTCAAATGAGCAACAAATGCACCCTGTCCCTCCCCATCAGGGAATCCCCCAAAGGAGCCCAGCATGTATGTTGCTCTGACTGTCCACTAGCCCAGGAAGGACTTAGACTCCAGGGAGGGGGCCTGCAGGGACCTCAAAAGGCACAAGACCTGCACTCAAGGACACTCAGCTAATAAACCCAGACAGCCTGGAGACCTGATCTGGACTCCTGGAAGCTCCTGGTAACCCGCTGGGGGTTTCTGGTTCTGCAGTTGAGGATAACTGATATCCCTACATTTTTGGAATCAAAGCAATAGACTCATTAATAATCAATCTGTGGATTGATCATTGACAATAAATGAGAATGTTTTACATTGATGATATAAATATTATACCTCAAGTCTATAAAATGAGAAGATTAAGAAGCATGAGCAAATATATTAGAAAAATAGATAAATGTGTGAGAACTGGCTAAGGTGGGCAGTGGGAGGAGCAGAGGTGGGCAAAGGGGAAAAATAGGGACAACTGTAATAGACTAACAATAAAAATGATTTATTATGCTTAGTGAAATAAGCCAGTCAGTGAAGGACAAATACCATATGATCTCACCCATTACAGGACAATAATGAACAAAACTAACAACAAGCAAAACAGAACCAAATATATGAATACAGTGAATAGGCCTTCAGTGGTCAGGGGGAAAGGGGTTGGGGGTAGGGGGGAGGCAGAGGCAGGGAAGGGGAGCAGTTTAGACAAGAACCTGGTATAAAGGAACCATGGACATGGACAACAGGTGGGATTGACTTTGAGGGGAATGGGTGGGTGGGGAGGGGGACAGAGGGGAGCAAGATGGGGGTGGATGTAATACAACAACAATTAAATTTTTTAAAAAAGAAGAAGAAATATTATATTATTATCTAGGCTTTTTAAAGGTTAAAAAAAATGACTTAATAAAAAAGAAAAAACCCACAAAATAAAATTTCTCTACATGCCAAAAAACCCTAAAAGATTAATAACCAAATTTATTATATCGAGCAGTATGAAATTGTACACCTGAAATCTATGCCACTTTATTAACTAATATCACCCCAATAAAATCAATAAAAGAATTCAGAGAAGGAATAGCAAAATAAATGAAGGTAAAAGAATGGATATAACCATGTGTAGCTACTAATGCAGACAGACAAAAATAGAGAAAAAGCCACGAAAACCTAAACGTTTCGTTCTCAAAAACATGAATCACAGTTACAAATTCTAGCACAATGGATGTGGAACAGAAAGAGAACACACACATTACACTATCAGGGTGGTATTATAGGTCCTGAAAACTCTAAATAATAATGCTATAAGCCACTTGATGCCACTGCATTAGAACATGCAATTAAAAAGGACACTTTCCAATATACAATTTACTCAACAGCTGTAAGAATTAATAGAAAATTTGTATCCCTGTATGGATACCTTAAATACATTGGCTTGGTAATAAGGGCAATAAATACTTTTCCAACAAGTAAACACTATGGAATCATTAATAAGTCAAAATGATAGAAACAAAGAGTAGAATGTCAGCAGCAGCTGAAGGAGAGGAAACAGGGTGATAGAGGTGAAAGGGTACAAACTTCCAGGTAAAAGACAGAAATTCTGGGGTTCTAACATACAGTGTGGTGACTGTAGCTAATACTGGATCAAATTTCTGAGTGTTGCTAAGGGAGGAGAATGTAAACATTCTCACCACAAAAAGAAATGGCAACCATGACAGGAAGACGGTGTTAGCTAATGCTAGCGTGGTCATCATTTTGCAACATATAGCGTTTCCTTTCCAGGGGTTTCATTGTTGATTTCCTCCAAATGATTATGCATTTATAACACACACATGTACACACATACACATGGACACACCCACACCCACCCACCCACACACACACACAGACCAAACTTAACCAAACATTTCCTAAGAGTAGAAAAATAAGAAGCACACCCCAACACATTTTATCAGCCTAGAAAAATACTGACTCTAAAACCTGACAAAGGGATTGCAAAATGGAAAGACACAGGGAGATCACTCCCCTGAACTTAGATGAAAACTCCTAAAAATATTCACAAATCAGACTCAGTGATATGTAAAAAGGACAATACATCATGACTACGCTGTCTATTCCTGTTGGGTGTCTCCCCTCTCACACACCTGGTCTCCTACAGGCTTCTCCAGAGCTGTCCTGGGAGTCAGGCTGAGGAGGGGCAGAGGTAGTGCCCTTGTCCCATGGTGCCCCCTCTCTCAGACTCAGCATCTGCTCAGCACTGTCTCCATCACAGCGAGTCCAATGAAAGCCTCACATGCACACCAGGACACACACCCATGACTGACATAATGACACACTCTGTTTCAGGCCACAGAGAGAAGACTGCTCCCTGCTGACCATGACATGGCCAGTGGTCAGAGATATCCCAGTGCCTGTATAGTCACACTGAGAGGGGCCACACTTCCAGCCTTCACTTGCACCCTGACCTCACTCCTCCTGTGAAGAGCTGGGGTCCCTTCCTGTCCACACAAGAGGGCTTTCCTCCCTATGACTCATGGGTGGTCCAGGTTGTGGGTGCCCACTCAGTTTCAGGGTTTGTTCTCCAGGGAATTTCTGCTCCACTTGGGAAACTTTCACTTCTATTTTCTCATGTGTCTGCACCCACATAGTTTTAAATTGTTGTAAGTCACTTGCTTGATATTCAGAGCAGACATGGTATGGAGTGGTCCCAACAATCCTGCCCTTGACTGTGGACACCTTGATGCTGTCATGTCCCATCCTACTTGTGCCTTCATTTGGTCTGGAAATGTATGTGTCCCTCCCATGAGCTTAGCACCACTGACCACAGCCACTGAGGGGTGGAATTGAGTCAACAGGATCCAGATGAGGAAATTGAGGCAGAGATAGGACATTACTAAACAGATCACTTGAGTATTTCATGATGGACATTTAAATAAATATCTGTTTTAAGTCAAAATCAGAATTCTAATCCAAATCTGTGTCCCATAAGCTAGAAGGCAGGATCACATCATGAGGAGAAGGCTTTAAGCAGGAAGCAGGGGCCACTGAAGAGCAGGAACGATTCAGAGTCTTGTGCCCAGGGAGGCAGAGTGGAAGCTGTTGCTAAGAAAAAAGGAAGAGGACCAAGATGACAGAGGAGTAGGTGGAGCTATACCAATCTCCTCTCAGGATTGATCTGTAATTATAACTTAAGTGGAGAGAAATAATTTGGAATCATCAACAGAACATCACTGGAAAGACACCTTATAACCACGAACAGAACAGAAGAGGCCCCTTAATCACAATGTAACTGGTAGGAAATGGGTGGCAGCTGAAGGGATAGAGAAACATCTCAGTAGCTGGGGGTTCCACCTGAGAAGGGTGGGTTCTAAACTCCCAGCTGGGCTTCCCAGCCTACAGCAACAAAACTGAGAGTAAAATAGCATCCAGCTGTGAAAAGCAAAAAGCTTCTATATTTACCCAGCTTGAAAGAGACAGCTAGAGACACAGTTATTAAAGGGACTACGTATGAAAATACTTTGGCACCCACTTACCCTGGTCTCCAGCAAAGGGAGGGCAGAGTGGACTAAAGATACTTAAGGAGAATTTGGGGTGGTGGCTTTGAGGAGAGGAATGAGGGAGCAGCCCATGAGGACCTAGTACTGAGCCATCCCCAGTACAGTGGACAGACTACTCTTCTCCAAGTGGTCACAACCTGAGGGGAAGCCATAGCCCCAACCATGTAAATTAATCTGCCCCACCCAGCAGTGCCTAAGCCTGACTGCTGATCATAGATTGATTGGAATAACAACTCACAGGGACAGACAAAAATAATGGATCTCTGACAGTCCCCAACAGGCTGATTAGGTTCAGGCTGGGACATGAGCTGATGTCACCAGGGGCAGATCCAGGAAGTAAACAAAGTGCCCAGAAGGTAACACCATGACAGAAAGTCAAAGCAGACCAACCTAAGAAGCAGAAACAAAGAAGAAATGTCATCTAAAATGAGGAGACAAGCCCTGGCTGGTAGCACAGTGGATAAGGTGCTGGCCTGCAAACCCAAAGGTTGCAGATTCGATTCCCCAGCCAGGGCACATTATCAGGTTGCGAACCAGGTCTCCAGTCATGTCTGTGGCTGGAGGCAGGTGAAACGCAACCATACATTGAAAAAATAAAGATAAAAAAATTTAAATAAATAAATAAATAAATAATAAAATGAGGAGACAAAGAAACAAGCACCCATCAAAAGGCAAATAAGAATCTCCAGAAAGAGTGCTAAATGAAATAGAGGCAAGCAAACTATCAGACATGGAATTCAAAATAATGGTTATAGATTTAGGGAATAAGGAGAAAAGTGACTTTTAAACTGGACTATACCACCTTAGGGAATGATTAATGGCTGAGTCCGACTACAAACAAGCCAGGTGGTCTCTGAGTTAACAGGATCAACAAAGTGAGGATGTGACAAAGCTAGTCACAGGTTCCTCTGAGAACAAAGGGAGGAAGCTATGCATTATCAAGCATGACCAAGAGGGTATGGTATGCAATTCAACCAAGAACAAGTTAAGGGGTTTTCTAAGGGGAGGCTTAAAATGACCTATCACCTTTAGACACCTTGCACTAAGACTGTAACTCTGAAGTACTGAGCCAATGGTGAAACAGCTGAGGGCATTCCCAGGTTAGGGCTTAAAAATTCCTGTTTGTCTGATCAGTCCCACGCCCTACCTGTCATTGACTTGCACACCCATTTCTGCAGAATCAAGAATGAATGCCTCACTTTGCTGCTAAAGTTCTGTGTCCCAGTTTTATTGTGAGTATTTCTCACATAGAGAGGCTCAATGAGCTCAGCAGGCTCAAAGAAAACTACAAACAACTGTAGTGGAACTACGAAGATCTTCAGGGAAGCTACCAAAAACTGATAACTACACCAGTATTAAAAAGGACATAGAAACTATCAAAAAGAGCCAGGAGGAAATGAAGAATACAATTTCTGAATTGAAGAACACAATAGAAGCAATCAAAAGCAGACTATAGAAAGCAGAGGATCAAATCAGCAAGCTGGAAGGCAACGTAGAAAAAAATTCCCAGATAGTGCACAAAATGAAAACAGACTGAAAAACAATAAAGAGTTTTAAAGAGAGCTGCAGGACAACATGAACAGAATAATATCTGCATCATAGGGATACCAGAAGGAGAAGAAAAGGAAAAAGGGATAGAAAACTTATTTGAAAAAATAATGACAGAAGACTTCCCTAACTTGAGAAGAGAAAAAGTCATGCAAGTGCAGGAAGCACAGAGGGTCCCAATGAAGATGAACCCAAACAGGCCCACTGCAAGATGCATCATCATTAACATGGCAAATTTCAAAGAGAAAGAGAGAATCCTAAAAGCAGTGTGAGAGAAGCAGCTAATAACATACATGGGGGCTCCAATAAGGTTATCAGCTGATTTCTCAACAGAAATAGTACAAGCCAGAAAGAATGGCAAAAAAACATTCCAGGCAATGAAAAACAAAAGCCTGCAACCAATACTATTCTACCCAACAAGGCTCTCATTCAAAATGGAAGGTGAAATAAGGAATTTCCCAGACAAAAGAGACTAAAAGACTACATCTCCACCAAATCAACATTGCAAGAGATGCTAAAGATAAGAAATAGTGAGATAGACAGAAAGGAGTACAGACGCAAAGAGGAAAATTGATAAATTACTAAGTACCTATCAATAATAACCTTAAATGAAAATGAATTAAATGCACCAATCAAAAGACATAAGGTAGTTGAATAGATAAGAACGAAATTTAGGGAGAGCAGTGCAGGTGGGGGAATGCAGTGAATGTAAGACAACAATAAAATAAAATAAAGAGAAAAAAATAACAAAATTTAACATATAAATGCTTTAAAATAATTTTGTTACAAGTATATCTTATGAAATAATGCATAGTTTTGTATTTTTATTGTATTCGTTTTACTGCAGGTTAAGTTTTCTTAGATTGAAATTATATTCTAAGATGGTAAAATCAAGTTACTTGCAACAAGTCTTAGAAAAATCGAAGATGATTAAGAAAAATGTTTTAAAATGTGGCTGTATATTACACATAATGCATGCTATTTTTCTTATTCACTATTACAAAATGTGTGCTTGTTTGTGGGTGTATAATATATAGATTTTATTAGCAATTTATGTTTTAAATATCAACCTACTAGTAGTTGGTGTGTTTGGAAATTAGTCAATCTGTAGGTTAGAAAAGATGCTGAGAGTGAAGACTAATTTGGGATGGAAGTTAACTACTTTCATGTATCTAGGCAATATATATTCTCATGTTAGCATTTAAGTGAGATGATATTCCTTTCAAACAGATAGTGCAAATAGACAGTTCTAGCAATGAAGGCCCCAAAACAGCAGATGCTTGGGAAAATGTATTAATTTTATAGTAAGCTTTATTATTCAAATGTGAACGTACCTGATTTCTACCTCAACAGACTCTTAAATAGTTCAGTGGTTAGTTTAAGACCCCATAGAAAGTCAACCACAAGTTCTAAAAATAGCTACAATACTATCCTATAAAATTATTTAAATCTTAGGTCTTTTTTTAAACCTCACATTAGTAGGTATCATAATTTCTACTCTGTAGGAACCAGCTGAGCACTACAGTTGCCATTATTTGTGAAGGCTTCAACTGGTGAAACATACATAGAGAAGAAACCGAGGGTACTGGGGAAATGGATCTCTGTATGGGGAAAAAAAAATCAACCTGCTATTTAAATGGAAGACACCATAAAGAATAACTTGTAGTTCCAGTAGCTTAAAATAAAGTTGAGTTGTGTTATTGGAGTGGGTGGGATCTGACTCAGAAACCAAATTCATTTTTAATTTTATTGTTGTTGTATTACATCCATCCCCTTTTTGCTCCCCTCTGTCCCCCTCCCCAAATTCATTTTTTGACTGGGGTTTGGCACTGTCTCTAGGACAGCTTGCATTAAAGTGAGTTCTGCAACAGTTTCTATAAAATACTTCACAAAAATAGCATTCCAGAGTAAAATAAATTCTAAATAAAAAGAAGAATGCTTAATTTACTACAATATATCTAAAATATTATCAATTAACATGTAATAATTATATAGGCTATTGACATATTTTAATTTTTTGTATCAACTCTTGAAAATCCAGTATGTACTTTATAGCATATCACAATTTGAACTAGCTACCTTTTAAGTGGCTACCATATTGAACACTGCAGATTTAAAGACTAAAGAAGACTAAATTTTTGGGGAATGAAATAGAGTTTGATTATTTACCTTTATTTTTATCTCAGGAGAAGTCTACCCATAACCAAACACATGTAAGTAGGACCTAGGAAGGATAATTATGAAATAAGATTTTTCTTCAAGGACAATAAGTGAAAGAAACTGGACTAAAATATTTCTTAAATTTTTTGAAGGCAATTAATTAAATTATGTTATTAGACACTGTCACAGGACTAGAACTATTTTTCTAGTGTAATATTTGTAAAAATATGTCTGTATATAAACGTATTTGGGCATGTGTTTGGTGATATTGAAGTTGACATTGCTTAAAAAGTAATTTTTAAAAGGTTTTATTTATTATTTTCAGAGAGAGGGGAAGAGAGAGAAGCAGAGAGGGAGAGAAATGAGAGAAACATCAATGTATGGTTGCCTTTCACCTGCCTCCAGCTACAGACCTGGCTGGAGACCTGACTTTGCAACCTGGTTATGTGCCCTGGCTGGGAATCGAACCACCCAGGCAGGAGGTTGAAGTGGTTCCCACTGTGGGTGAGACCACATTGTCACCAGGAATCCCCAACCTCCTGCTGCTTCCTGGGGTCCTGAGACCTGAGATAGACCCATCAATCACTCCAGGAAACCCGGGCAGATTGGGGACAGGCCCTGTGCCCTTCCTGCCTTCCCCCATGCAAGGGACACACCCAGAGCTCTGAGCTCAGCTTTTTTCATGCAGCCCAGCTCACTGCCACAGTCCCACCCAGCTGAAGACCCAGGGCCTTGTGTTGCTGTGACCCTGTCAGCCTCCTGTCTGGCCTTCTGCAGGTCCTCACACCTGGGCAGCCATTTTACTGTCATGGACCTGCACTCAGCTGGCCCAGCCACTCCCTGCACAAAGCCTTCCCACAGGTCTACACATGCTCAGCCCCACCTGATGCTGCCTGTGGCTGAACTGCAGGCTGACCCCACTCTCCACC